>KN482522.1:6880-25297 GCA_000787095.1 Periophthalmodon schlosseri | reverse complement strand
CGTTGAGGTTTTTACGAGATAACACTGCAAAAAAAGAATTACCGTAAAAGTTGAAGGGCTTGAATTCAGAATTTTAACCTTGTATTTAAGTAGTTCAAGATTTATTTAATGTATTTTTCTACATTTTTTGACCTGTTTCAGTGTATTTTTTCTATTATTATTATTCTTTCAGATTACTACATCTATATTTTTTTGTATCTGTCCCTATCAAATACACAATAACTAAAAATACATTTAGTTTAATAAATGGGATTTTTTAACTTAAAGCCACAATACGTAACTTTTTAGTCAATAAAACAGACTAAAAGCATGTTTATTGCACTGAAAAACTTGTGTCCTTACTGTGAGCAGGCTTGCACCTCCATAAACCTGACTCTTATTTGGCCTGGAGCAAGTCCTGGAAATGTTGTTTGTTCTTTGGCTACAATTTTCCACACTGTGGCATAAAACCTATATATCTCCATGGAGAATGTTCCAACATATGGTTTTAACTTTAAATTTCCATGGAATCATGCAGGTGACGTGCCACCTAGAGAAAGTTACATACAGAACCTTTATCAACTATGAACTGTATCGACTAGTCAACTAAGTAAGTCAAATAATGTTGAATAATACAGAAATTAATATTTGGAAACTATGGTTAATCCCAATAAAATCAAATCAAGATAAATATTCCGAATTCAAGTTATCTGAATTCACGTAGGTTCTGTTTTTTGCAGTGTGATTTTGACTTTGGAGATTGAGAGGCGTTGCCACGGACACTTCTCAGTCTCTTCATGGCGTTTTTTGGGTTTGTTTTTTTTTCATTTTGCACATTTGTAACGATAAATAATGCAAAATGAACGGACTCAGAGACAAATATGGGTGACACCAGACACACATGGTTGACTACAGCACCAATTGAGGGACCCCCAAAATAGCTCTGAGTGAGCACTTTGCAATTAGACAGAGCTAAAAACTACAATTTATACACTGAGGCAGTTGACGTGTTTGCTTAGGACTTAATAGAAGCATTTGTCGTTGATGTTGTACGTGATGTGGTTTTGAAAGCACTTTAAACATATTGAAAATGCAACTTTACACAAACTTAATAGACAGTGGGGTTGGTTAGTATTTGAACTTACGCCGACGTACAGGTCCTGGTTTAGTTCTGGTCTAGTCTGGGTTTAGTCCCAATTCAGTCTCAATTTTGAAGTATGAACGCACCCTTATAGCATTTAAATTTAATCAGGACTCCGACAGAATATCGGCTCTTTCAATACCGGTAGTGTAGTTATTTCTTCAGCGCTCAATTGTCTGAAATGAGTTGACCCGTGGACGTTCGACCCCCTCCTCCCCCGTGCCGCGCGTGGATCCTACCTGCGGGCGCTCCCGTGGCCCCTCCTGCCGCGTGGTAGCCGTTCTCCCTGTAGGAGGCGCCGTAGGAGGAGTATCCGTTCTCTCCGTTCTCCTGACCGTTGGAGGTCCAGTGCTCCTGACCGTCTGCCATGCCTGGGGTAGGGACGCTCACCTGGACAAATATGTGAACAGATAAATTAAGATGAGTTATGATGAGTCGCCTAACGTTACGCAGATGCTTCATATTCTCGGTTGGTTTATTCAATAAGTTTTGTTGTTTTTGGAGAATATAGCATTTCTAAAACAATAAAAGGTGATATAAATATGTCATGTGTAAGCAGTTAATACCCCATAGACGCGCAATACCCCGCCTTCAAATTAATGTTTATAAATGTTCCTTGTGCGAGAGTTTTTTCCATTTTGTTTCTCAACTTTACTTCACACTTCCACTTAAATAATGAACACAGGTTTATGCCACACAAAGTAGTTATTAGACAAATATAAAAACCTGTCAGATGCCTTCTGTCTGTCTCCTGGTAGCTCCAACCTTAGCATCTTTCTATTTACTACCCCTCCTCTGTACCATCCTCATTTCTCCCATTGAAAACAACCACGTCCACCACCAGATGGCGCATGTGGTCCTGCCTATGCGCTTCCCGGTTCAGCCTTTGTCTCGGCATCCACGTGCTGTCGGATAGACGTCGTTTTGGATCAAATGAAGTCAAATCACGACACCAAATCGTAAATATATCGTCATTTTGTTTTCTACTGCAAATTTCACAGCACGTTTAATAAATGTAAACAAGGATTTGATTCAAATGTAAACAATAACAATGTAACTGCACATCTTTGTCAAAAATATAAGGTATTTAGCGTCCAGTTTCCAAATTTAAGACGTGATAATTGAAGATGCTCTCTGTGGTAGCCTATGGGAAAATTTTGGACACACCCATCGCATTGGAGCTGATAAAGAGGCTGTTACCATAGCAACCAGAACAGCTCCGACCAGTGTCCAGCACAGATCTGGCAGGACTACATCATTACATCACATCCAAGCACAGGTCTGACACAGCCCTAGGGTTGACAAAAGTATCGAAAGTCAGATACTGATCGATACTAAAACTAGATACTCATTTGAGCAGGTATTGATACTAAGAAAGTCACGTTCACAGGACAGAAATGCACCTTTCCTGAATATCTTTAGAATGATCTTGAGCTGTATCAGAGCAAGTATAAGACACACACAGACTAGTTTACGCCCATGGACCACTATGGACCTACTTGGACGACTGAGGGATTACACCACATATGCCAAACACAGGCCCGGGGGCCAAATCTGGCCCGCAGTGTAATTATATTTGGCCCGTGAGATCATATCAAATGTGCATTAGAGCTGGCCCGCCGGTATACAGCGCATGCACCTCTAATGCTACAAATCCCAGAATGCTTTGCTAGTTCGCTGGTGCGCAGTCGAGACCAATGTGCAGAGTAAAGCAGAGTGCATGAATTGAGCATGAATATGTTTTCTCCGTGCACTTTTTCTACTCCAAGGCATGGACTATTAATAGTTTAAAAGTAGAATTTTCAGTGAATGAAATTATTAATTTTTGTTGTTTTTTTTGTTGTCGGTTTAAAAGATTTACTTTAAAAAGGAATTTGAAAGGCAGAGAGAGACACCATTTATTTTATTTATTTAAATAAGAAATGAATACTACTGATGTGTCTTTTATTTCAAATTTAATTTCTCATTTGTTTGTAGTATCAGGCTTGAGTTGTTCCAGATTTTGTGTTTAAGCAAAACTAAAGTTTGTTTCCAAATGAAAAGTTTGTCCCGCAAATTTGTCTCAGTTTTTAATTTTTGCCCACAGTGAATTTGAGTTTGACACCCCTGGATTACGCAAGACCACATGGTAATATAAAAGAAAGTACTACCATTTAATGTTGAAAACCACATTCTATTGTCCAAATATTTGTTTTGTTATTATCATAGTACTGGAGTCTATTCCTTAGTATCGTAATAAAGTTTACAATTTTAGTATTGCGACGACACTACACAGCTCCATAGACAAAACAATAGTTAGGTTACAATGCAGTATCAGCTTTTTAATGCCATTTTTTCTCTAGGCCTAATAGAAGAACATTGATATCCAAATGTAGGTAAAACATCTGCAAATCTGATCTGCTTGTGAACAGATTTAGACTTTGATAAGTGGGAAACAGTCACATTTCCACACAGACACTGGGGGGCGAGGTGGGTTAAGTGTCTTGCCCAAGAACTAATATAAATGTAAAAAAAAATTAATACTTTGTGCATTTTTCATCCTTCGTCAATGTTTTGATACAGAAATGTATGTTTGTGTTTTGTCTGTAGTCTTGCCCTAATGGCCACATTGGCAATAGCGCAAAACCTAAAGCCACAGTATGCAACTTTTTAGCCAAAAACTAGACTACAACAAAAGCATGATTCTTTGTTGTTCTTTGTTTGTTCTTTGTTTTTATTGCGCTGAAAAACTTGCTTCCTCACTGTGAGCGGGCTTGCATCTCCACAAACCTGACTCTTATTTGGGTATATTTGAGTATGATTTGAACTTTCTATTTCCATGGAATCGTGCCATCTCCAGAAAGTTACACAGTGTACCTTTTATATTATTTGGATGATTGTGGACTTTTAATAATCGAACAAAAGGAAACGTCGCCCACAACGAACACAACTGCACATCACACTGGCCTGTTTCTGGAAGCCATCACTCATAATTAGCACTGACTAATTTCATCATAACTTCATCAGCTCGTGTATTGCTTCCCCCTCTCTACCATAATTCCTCTAATGGTCAAAACAAATCAATTTTTATACGAATTTTCTTTTTGCAATTCAAAATACTGTTCAACAAATTCCTGATTAAAATGTCATAGTTTTAATGAACACATGTTTTGTTTTTTAATATAAGGACGTAAGTACACGTTTGTTTTGCCTCAACATCTGAAGTCCTGTTCGTGGTCTCCGTGTTGTGATTTTGTCCAAATGTGCAGTAACATTTGGGACCTTGCTCTCCAGGCACGCCCTGCCATCCTAGTGCGGTAGGTAAACCCAGTCTGACAGTCCCGTCCTCCCTGGCTGATCCTTCAGCCGCTCGCCAGTCTGACAGTGACGCTGGGAGAGACGGGCGAATCAAATACACAAATGTCCAAAACAATGAACGCAACTGCAATCAAAAATGTAAAAAAAAAAAGAAATAATTATATCGTCTATCGAATATAATCGCAAATATTTTCAGTTATGGCATATTTCTTGAATTCTATAACAGCTCACTACCAAACTGCCTTATGTAATTTTTCCAGTGACGGGTCGGTAAACTCATTACCTCAATAGATTTCTGGCAGTATGTGTGTTTTTAACAGGTAAAAGTTACATAGTGCATCTTTAACTGAAAATGAAATGAATTGTATAAAGAAGTGGACTAAGTGAGTGTGACGTCGCCCATATCGTTCGGCTCCAGTTAAATAAGCTCATCGAGGGCTAGAGCAGTTACAGGGGCTAATCTGGAGCAGAGTTCCATATTTGGAATTCCGACCGCGAGTATCATAGCAACCAGAGAGCCAATCCGGAGCGAGGCTGTTGAAAGTAACGCCCCTTCCCGCCTGCACCGCTGGTTTAGCAGGGAGCGGGAGCTTAGCAACGCGGTCAATCAAACCTGTTTTCTAAAGCTAGCGGAGCGACCTTGGGGAAAGATGGCGCCTGATTTGCCTGTTATTAATGTTCATATCTTGATTTACGGACACAATAGCGAAATAAAAACACCAGGATCATGTAGAGCGGGTTAATACGAACATTTTAAGACCAAAATGACGAGTCTGACAGAGAGAGGGGCGACAGTTTTTCAATAGAAAGCGAATTGGAACCGGAGTGGATAAAGCCGGAAGCGCGTCCATGCTCACTTCCTGTTTGGAACGTGGCAGCTAGAAGGTTAGCTACGTCCATTTATACATACAGTCTATGGGAATAACACTGCAGTTTTTTAAAATATCATCACAGTTATAATAGAACAACAAGAATCAAACTCCTGTGTGATTGTGGGTGTCTTATTTTGACAAATTAATTTCAATTCAAAACCATTTAAAGATTGTGAACTGAAATTTTGGCCCAGATTAAAAATGCCCCTTTAGTTAAGCTAAAATATGTGATCCCTTTAAAAGCCATTGCAGACACACCCAAGCATCCAATCGTATTAAATCTCTCTCTCTTTGTTTATTATGCCTCTGTACCCCCTCCCCTTCACACTACCACACCGCCACACCCCCACACCCTCGTCTCCTTCTAATCCACCCCCAGCGACAGTGCCCGATCTGGGTCAGCCGTCTGCAGCGCTGCGCCAAAGCTCCAGTGACACGGGGGACAACCAGAGGTAAACGCTAATAAAGAAGAACCTCTGAATAGTTGATGGGCGTGATCTGAGAAGGATTTGAAAGTGTGAAATTTTGCAACTTTTTCGCTAAGTTTTGGCAACCTTACATTAAATAAATAAAAAAATACATGAATGAATACATAAATAATAATAAAAATAGATAAAAATAAGTAAAAAATAAATAAACTACTAAATATAATACATAAATAAATACTAAATATTTCTCTTTATAGTCAGTTTTATACTTCAAAAGATAAGTGAGACATTTCTGAAAATGTATGTTTCTTGTGCTATACTTTTTATAGAATATGTTTCTAAAATTCAGTTTTTTTGGAAATACCAAAACTGTAATTTTATTTTATATTTGCCTAATTGATGAAACCAGTACCTAATACAGCATCACGCCCAAAAGACAAGACATGCAAAACAGATTTTAAAATTGTATATAATTGGGCAGGACATGCTTATAATTATAATATTACCGTATACATTATAATACACGGTAAACTGGTAAATGGTCACATTTTTATATACAGCGCTTTTCCACTTTCAAGGCACTCAAAGCGCTTTACACCAAGTAAACCACTCCCCCATTCACACGCACATTCATACACCAGTGTACGCAGACACTAGGGGACGACATGTCTTGCCAAAGGACACAACGGCGGCATTCATCTGCGGGGAGCTGGAGTCGCGCCGCCAACCTGTGGGTCGATGGATCCGACCGCTCAACCGATGACGTTTACTACCACTCTACCGACTGAGCTACTGTCGCCGTTACAGTATTCTTCAAAATACGCACCTAATATTTGACAGTATTTTTTTCTACACATTAACAAGTTATTTCCCAAGGTTGCGCCCTTTCTTAAGCCTTTATTAACCCGTAACCTTTCAGCTCCCATTCACATAGCGGCACACGGGCTGACGGTGCTGAGTCAGCCTGGTTCCCCCGGAGACAAGCGGATGGAGATCAGGTAATGCACTGTAATGGATAGTGACGACGATATGGTTACAGCTATTGTAAATCATCACCTCATTCATGTAACCAGCCATAAGATCATACCGTAATTATAGTAGTAAACGTGCACTCGCTTTATGTCAGACTAATTGGTGCTTATGTCATAACTACATACCTGCACTATAAGCATGTGGGACGCCAGCACTGGTCTAGTACTGCTCCAAACAGATTACCGTAAATAATGCATTAGACGTGCACTCAGATTTTGTTAACAAGCAAATGTATGTACAGTATGTGCAGGATTACTGTGGAACAGGACTAGACTGAGACTCATTTTCATCTTGGGGATTTTATGAATAAACTGGCTTTCATTTAAAGGTCCTATAACACACGAAATTGACTCCTGTGAGCCTTAAGCCACGTTAGAATATTGTTACCTCTTCAAAAACATACCTGGAGAGTGTTTTGTTTCATTTACACGTTTGAGTAACCCTTTATTATTAGTCTGTCTGCTCCATTCCACCTTGTGATGTCATGAAGCGGTAGTTTTCAAATGAGGTCCACATTACACTATTTTCTGATCAAACAGACCTGGAGTTGTGTTTTGTTTCATTCACACATGTTTAACACACAAATCCTGCGTTAGGCTGAGTTCTTCTCTCAAATTGAAAACACTCCGTTCCACCTTGTGATGTCACGTAGTAATACAGGAAGTGCTCCACTGTGTTTTTAAACTCCATACACCTTCACTAGAATCAGTCCTGGAATTTCTAATCTCTACTGAACAAAAGATAAAAGGTAACTGTTAGCTTGAAAACTATCGCTTCATGACATCACAAGGTGGAACAGAGCATTTTGAGCTTTGGAGATGTGGACAGACTAATAATAAAGGGTTACTACATGTATGAATGAACAAAACACAACTCAGAACCTTTACAAAATAATTTTCCAAGAACGATAATTAGTTCTTAGTTTTAAAAAAGATGCCCCAGAATATTTTTGTCCAAACTTTTACATGTATTTTTATGTAATATTTTTTGGCAGATGTAGAGTTATTTGGGATATATATTTTTTTATTTATATTTATTTGTTAGTTTATTTTTTTTTACATGTGTATTGATTTATGTATTTATATATTTATTGCATACTCTACTAAAGAACTAAATAACCCCTGACATTGACGAGTGACCATCCATTTGACGAGTGCTGGGGGTGGCTGCTGGTCAGCGCAGAAGAGCACGTTACAGCCACGGAAATAGGTCAGCGGCCCCCGGAGGCGAGTCCCCGGGGCCCGTACTCTCTGCACTAGCCCACGTGAGAGCGTGCGTGTGGGGCCATTAGAGTCATCAATACTGGGCCGGCTCTGCATCACAGGGCCTTTTATCCACTTACAGGAGTCCACTGGTTCTCTACGGAGGGAGAGTACTTCATTAGAGTTGCACTGTGTTCTATCGTCTCTCCTTACTGTAAACGACTACTGTAAATAGAATAATGTTATGCAAAATCCCATATTGTGATCATTATGTTTAGTAATTATCATAAAAACAGGAGCAGACGTGAGTATAAATGTTTATCACCAGATTATTAAAGTGCATTTGTGGCACCAACGTATCCAGTTTGGCAAATGTGTTCCGTTTCTGGGAAGCAAAATAACCAAATGCTTTTTTTCTCATTTCAGTTCTAGTGCGGCAACTTTTTAGACATGGACATCACGAGATCTTGTATTAAAAGTATCCGTATTCCCAAAGTTAAACAAGAAAGTGAGATATTCTGGCAGTCTGTCAAGTACCATATTTTCCGGACTATAAGTCGTACTTTTTTTCATAGTTTGGCCGGGGTGCGATTTATATGTGAAATATGTTTTTTTTTCTTCATTATTATGCCTTTTTTGGCTGGTGCGACTTATACTCCAGTGCGATTTATACTCCGGAAAATACGATAGTAACTTATAAATACATTTCATACAGTGTTGTTCTCTACCTACTTTTTCATAAAAAGTACAGCGATGGGGTTTAAATTCATCTCCTGTTAAGAAACAAAGGGCTGAGTGAAAGAGTGGATCTGAAGGTTTCAAAGTAGAGGCTGAAGTCTGCATGTGTATTATATCTTCATAATCCAGTACAGAAAGAAAGGCTGCTTGAACTATTTCTTTTCCGTAATTCAACGGGACACAAGATTTGCTTCTATAATAAAACGATCATTTTGATTTTAAACTGTTACATAATCCCGAGATATGTATTTTAAAGGATACGTTTTCGTCAAGCCAAAAACAAAGATATTTATAGATGGTGACTGTTTCAATCAATATAACATGGGTGTTTTAGTGGTTTGTTTCCTTCATCAACAAAACTCACTCGTGGATCTAAAATACACGCTCTCTCTCCACTGTTGTGCAGGCGCAGCGCAGAAACACGCTCCGTGCGGAAACAAGCGCAAGAAAGGTTCCGCGCCTTTGAATTTCACGCCGTTTTAATGATAAAAAATAGGCCTGCCACGATAACACATTTCGAAGCTCGATATATCGCTGCAGAGATATACTGCGATAAACGATAATAATACTGAAACTACTTAACGCCACTGATACAATAACAATAAATAATAATAATAAAAATTGTAAATAATAGGTGTGTTAGTTTAAGTGTAGTTAGCTCCTCTCTTCAGATAGATATAAGGCAGTGTCCACCGGCTTGAATAAGCAGCAACTAGCATTCTAATGTGCACTTCCGGATTATCGGACAATAAAATACTTGCAGACAGAACACGGGGAAAAAAATCGGGTACAGGGCCTTTCATATATCAACAAAAATAATGCATATTTTAGGGATATAGCAAAAATACAATGTGGAGCGTCCAAATGGTGAGGTATTTTTTATTAATAATAATAATATTAAGAGTTGTAAAAAGACTGATCTTAAGCAGCGAAACATCTTCACTTCTACAACTTTTTGTCCCGTTGACAGATTTGAATTTTTCTTTTTCTATAGCAACACGTGTCACTTTTTCAACATTTTACAGCTCAAATGTAACTGTATAACAAAAAAAATATAAAAAATCTCCACACTTTCACAAAGAAAATGTACAGACAATAAATACTGACCCCAGAATATATAGTCCCAGCTTTCATATATTGAATGATAAGTCGGTATAGTATTTATCGTGACAAGCGTAATAAAAATGAAACTAATCGTCGTGGCAATAAAACAATGATTGAAGCTTTTTTGTAATGGCAGGCAGAGCAGCAGCTCACAATGCAATTATCAGACACCACCAGCAGCGCTAAGTTATTGAGTGGTCTGTAGCAGCTCCCGTTAGGCCCACAGGGACGTGAATGGAAAATACAGCTGCAGATAAAGCCCTGGCCTGAAACGCAAGCGCAAATATGTAACACATCGAAATCACAAGTTGAATTGACCCAACGATCAAATTAAAAGAATGTCGTCCGTAAACAACAAAATAGTTATAGTTTAGATCTCTACAAATGGGAATAAATGAGATTCTTGTATTAGTTTAGCCGTTCAGATTTTTACTGTCTTAAAAAACGTAACTATAGTTCATTTTAAAGGTCGTATATTGCACAAACTTGACTCTCACGAGCGTTAAGCGTTTTACTGCCTCAAAAACATGGTAGACGGAGGGGGCGTGCTTACTGTCTTAAAAAACGTAACTATAGTTCATTTTAAAGGTCGTATATTGCACAAACTTGACTCTCACGAGCGTTAAGCCACGTTATAATGTTGTTACCGCCTCAAAAACAGCGGAGGGGGTGTGCTCGCATCCATACAAGACTCTAAATTAACATGTTAAGTGAGCGCCCCCCCCATTGAAGAACTTAGCCCCCCCGTAGGTCGCCCAACCAAAAATGTCTGGCGCCGCCCCTGGCTGAAAAACAACGCTGATTTTTGCAGAATCAATGAACGAAGTACTAAACTCTGTAAATCGTAGGTGACCAATGAGCTCCTTCGTTTCACGAGTCACTGGTGAAAATACAAATCTGATTGGACGATCACGTTTGACCGGGCTTGAGACGCAAGAGAGATATCATTCTGGATTTGCCCGGCAACTAAATTGTAAATCGCACACATTTTTAAGATCTACTTTACTTTGCCTTAAACTTTAAACTTACAATAGTATACAATTTGGTGTCATTTCCACTCCATATACTACTCCCATGTAAGCCACAAACGCGTAAACAAGCGCACCCTTTAGCACAGACCAAGCGCTCCCAACCGCCGCTGAGCTGCACACATTGTTAACACGCGCCCGCGACAGCCACACGCTACGCTACGAAACACTGAAAATCACCATCTCAGACAATAGCACATCTGGATTTAGCCTCTGCTCTGTCATTTCAACACACAGCGCAAATCCATGTAAGCTGCTAGCGCAAACAAGCTAACCCAAGTATGTGACCGGCTATGCCCAATGTAAATGCCAGATTTGAATATTTGAGGGCGAAAACGGAACTTTAACCAAGCTAGCCAACGCGTTGTTTTAAGTTACATAGCAGAAAATATTACTGCTAAAGTTTTCAAAAGTATTTAGGCTTGAATAGTCCTTCATGTACTAGGGCTTTTAAAGGCGCTGTAACTGATTTTTACCGTCTTAAAACGTGAGTTCATTTTAAACCATTTACAGTAGTTCAAATTTATTCCTCACTCACCGCATTCAGAGCAGGAGTTTTGCCGTCATAAAGCTAACAGCAACTAGTGTGCTAATGTGGACTTCCTGATTATTGAATAATGCTTTATAATTAGATGCAAACAGAACACAGACTTATTTTGACCTCAAGAGCTGTTTATACAATATATCTGTATTGCAAAACACATTTTGCTCAAATATATGGGGGAAAAAAAAATCAGGTGCAGGGTCTTTAATGTGTCAACAAAAATAATGCATATTTTAAGGATATAGGAAAATTACGCAAAAAGGCAAAAGTTTGGACGCACTTTTTCATTGACGTTTCTTCTTTATTTCCATGATTATTTACACTGTAGATTTTCACTGAAGGCATCAAAACTGTGAATGGACACATACGGAATGTAGTAAACAAAAATAAACTGTTTTAGATTTGAACGTAACGTAAAAATAGCCACCCTTTGCTTCGAACCCTGGTTGGCACTTTTGGCATTTCTTGACCCTGACATGGCACAGCTGTCAAGTGAAAACCATTTCAGGAGACTTCATCATGAAGCTCATCGAGAGAAGGACAAGGGTTTGCAGCGCTGTCGACAAAGCAGGAGTGGCTAATTATTAAGATAGTTTATATAAATATTTTTGGGCCACTGTGTCTAAGTAATGTAAAAGTTATAATTATATGTTCACAGGGGGTTTAGTTAATAAAAAGCCAGTTTTATTGTTATGTTATTTTAACTGATACCCAATTTTTTATTTTTTTTCTCCCTAATAATAAAAAGTACTTCTGATGATTTCCCTCATTGACTAACTTTTGTCCAAGTCTAAATCAAAAAGTTGCAGGTAACTCTAGACGCCCACAGTTGTATAATGTATATTTATCCTTTATTTCAGACACAGTTATGAAGTTAAAGAGAGTCAGAGTCATTATGTTTTTTTTTCAGACTCCATAAAGGACCAGTCAAAAGTTTGGACACACTTTTCATCTATTTTTCTTCTTTTTTTCCATGATTATTTACACTGTAGATTTTCACTGAAGGCATCAAAACTGTGAATGGACACATACGGAATGTAGTAAACAAAAATAAACTGTTTTAGATTTGAACGTAACGTAAAAATAGCCACCCTTTGCTTCGAACCCTGGTTGGCACTTTTGGCATTTCTTGACCCTGACATGGCACAGCTGTCAAGTGAAAACCATTTCAGGAGACTTCATCATGAAGCTCATCGAGAGAAGGACAAGGGTTTGCAGCGCTGTCGACAAAGCAGAGAGTGGCTACTTTGAGCATTTGAATATAAAATATAAACAAATATTTAGTTGAGTAATTTCATTTTTTTCTTTACTATATACTTCCATATATCTTGCTTCATATATTTGACATCTTCTACGTGTATCTAAAATGTAGAAAGTAGTAAACAAAGAAAAAAAACACATTGAATGAGAGGGTGAGTCCAAACTTTTGACTGGTCGTGTATTACAATTGCAATGTTCTGTAGCCTTAGTTTTTGGTATTTACTCTTGTGGCAACGAGACTCCAAACCTGCTATTAATTGTCCCTGAGCAAGACACTTTTCCCACCTTGCTAATGAATGAATGTGGTGTTATGGACTGTCCAAATGGTAAGATACGTTTTTTTAAAAAATAATATTAATAGTTGTAAAAAGACTGTACCTCTATTTAAGAGCGATCTTCACTGATGAACCAGGTGGACTCAGATCAGCTCAAACCTGCAACACGAAAAAACAAAAGCCAAGTTAACGCCAACACTTTCTGAAAATAAATGCTGTGAAATGTTGGCCTTTCCCATTTTTATGCTGATCCAAAGCAAATAGTTTGTGTTTATAATCCAATCCTAAATTATATATTCATTTAACATCAGATATTTTAATGGAAAAATGTGGCACAGTATATTTATTTAGGGACCAAAATTACAAAAATTTGATTCTTATGAGGTTTACGCCATGTTGTTTCCCGGAGTTGTCTTTCGTTTCATTCACACATGATTAACGCACAAACCCTGCGTATTTAGGCTGTGTTCTTCTCTCAAACAGAAAACACTCTGTTCCACCTTGTGATGTCATGCGGTAATACAGGACGTGCTCCACTGTGTTTTTAAACTCCATACACCTTCACTAGAATTGAATCATTTCAGCCTTGGAATTTCCAATCTGTACAAAACAAAAGGTAAAAGGTGGCTGTTAACGTGAAAACAACCGCTTCGTGACATCACAAGGTGGAACAGAGCATTTTAAGTTCTGGAGATGTAGCCAGACTGATAATAAAGTGTTACTCAAACATGTGTGAATGAAACAAAACACAACTTCCATTAAAACGATTAACTCCACTCTAATTAGCTTTTAAATTATTTATTCATTTAATAGTGTTATAGCCCATATGCTAAAACTCACTTTGGCTACTTTTGAATTCAAACAGACTTATGTTTCGCGCAGCTGTCCACCCTCAGTCTGCTAATCTGAATAATCCTCCATTCTGTATCCCGTGGCAACTATCGGCACCTCATTATCCCCCTGTATACACACTGTCACCTTTGTATCGTTCATATTTCATATTCATGTCCCTAATTATCCAATACCGTTCTATAAAACTCAAGCGTCCTGTGCGAAAAAAGGATCAGGCTAAGAACAAAGCAGATAAACAAATGTCGTCAGGGCGGTTACCACGGCGACCAAGGATGATAATAATCCGATATGAACCGGACGTGCGCGTGACTGCATCAAAACACGCCAACTGGACGGACGGTTGAGGGGAGAAGGTGGAGCAGGCAGCTGAATTTAAAGGTCCCATATGTTAATGTTTTATTTCATATATTACAACGAAAATTCTATGGAGTTGTTAAGTGATGATGTCACTTCCGGGTCCAACCGGAAACTTCCCAGCTGATTTCTAGCTTCCTTTTTGTTCCTTACTCATCAAACGAGAGACATTTACATTTTAAAAGCAAAAGTTTAACCACAAATTGTATCAAATGTGTAAAAATCATAATATAGGATTACCAGTTTATATATGCCACTAACTGCCAGTCACCGCTAACGTTAGCTTAGCTTAGCCTAGGTTCTTACCTTAACCTCCCTCGAACACTTTCTGTCAGTTATAACCATAGGTCCGTGCATATGATCTTAGCTTTAAACGACTGCAGTCTCGTTTTAACCTGAGATGGAAGAGAAGAGGAAATTGTAAACATGTTCATTGTTTTAATCAGCTGATGGACCCGGAAGTGACATCACACTTAACAACTGTACTGGAATCAGGTAAAAGTAATTCAGCCGAAGTGTATCGCTGTCAAGAGAAGGGGCAAAGCGTGGAGAGTTTAAATGAGGGTTATTAGCAACACGTGCTACGTTAAATGACTCGAACTGGGTGTATTGTACGGAACTTGATACAAAAACACTGCAAATGGAGCCAGTTAAAATCCAAAAAAATATATATCGTTACACTAAATAAATAAAAGAAAGTAACAAAAATATACAATATGCAAATGATGTGTCAAAAATCTTCCAGATCTGTCAAAATCTCCTCAAATCAAGATGAAATTCTAAAAAAAAAAATCCAACAACAAACAAACTCAAACCTACTTAACTCTTTAAGTTACAAGTTAGATGTGTGGAAAGGCAACCTGGCACGCTGTAAGAACGCGTCATCTCCAAATAAAACAAACGCGCTCTCCAATAGAAATGTTGCACAGTGGGCCTTTAAAAACGCATCAGAGCGCTGCATGGAGATTTGAATTTCCTGTGTACAGCGCATTTAAACACAACTTAAGCTGCCCAAAAGTGCTTCACACAAAAGTAAAAAAAAAAAAACCCCAAAAAACCCAACAAATATACAGATAATACGACACACAGGGAAAGAAAATTAAAAGTAAAACACCAATAAAACAAATGAAATGCCTCATGACATCATTAGGTGGAATACAGTGTGAATGAATGAATGAAGCTTGTTTTTTGTGCACGTTGAAGAAAAACAAAACAATACATTTTCTATTTGTATTAGTTGCGACCAAAAAAGGATTGGCCTGAAGCGACTTGTTACGTAACCCCATCCTGCTGTGTTTTGAACTCTGTAGGAGAAGACGGACAAAATGCGAAGAACTACTCGAACACGCGCGAATGAAACAAAACACAACCCCACGGATGATTTTGATAATGAAACTACATTATGGCGCGCTCAAAACACGACATAAGTTGACTTAGCGGAAAAAAACGTTTAAAGCTGTCAGCAGAAAGAGAGAGCCGATGAAAGGAAGCAAAAAGCCAGTCCAAACAGGAAGTGGGGAGATTTATGGGCCCGGAGAGACTAGACCAAGGGTGCATGCTGGGAGGAGAGGGAGCTATAAACACTGGTAAACTTTAATTTCAATGTTCTGGTAGCATTGCGTATCAGTTCAATGCGTAGCCAGTGAACGAGCAATTCTAGCGTTTCTATGAGCAGTTTAAATCCGGTTAAAAACAGTAGCTCCTTGTTGTTAGCTGCTTCGATGTGCGTTCCTCGATTACCACCTGATGACGTCGCAAAGTAGGACCGAGCGTTTTAATCTGTGGACCTAGGGATGGACCGAGTATTCATGATTATTCAAACGTGTGACAACGAAACGCAACACGACTCCAGGTATGTTTTCGATGAGGAAATTCAAAACTCGATTCGAAGCGATTAATGGGACCAAAACCGGGCAAAATTAGGACTGCGTAAACCAAATGAGGACTCAAATATGCTGTTTTAGATCATGAAACATTATCAAAATAACTGTAAATGTGTAAGAATGTCATTGCAGATATTAAAGCCCCACTGTGTAACATTTCAGTCGCAAAAATAGACCAAAATAAACGCATTTATTTCGTCAAAAATACCTTGTAACAAACTCCTTACTCATCTAGTTTACCTCTCCAACCACCTGACTTGACAGCGATATACAAATTAAAGCCCTATCATGGAATATTCCAGGCAAAGTAACAGCATCGCATGGAGAGGAGCAGGTGGCTCCAGATTAAATAAACGCTTTAATTTTAGACCTATTTTTGGGTCAAGTGCAGGGGTAAGTAACTAATTACAAATACTCAGGTTACTGTACCTGGGTAATTGTACTTTTTGAGTAGATTAAACTTGTACTTAAATATCACAGAGTGTGACGTCACCCATAGCGTTCGGCTTCAGTCAAATGAAGCTCGGCGAGGCTAACGGTTATAGCGGCGAATTTGGAGCCGAGTTCCATGTTTGGAATTCCGACCGCGAGTATATTAGCAATTAAAGAGCCAATCGGGAGCGAGGCTGTTCAAGGTAGAAACACTGTCAATCAAACCTGTTGCTAACGCTAGCGGGAGCGACCTTGGGGAAAGAAGGCGCCTCATTGGTCTGTTATTAAAGTTCATATCTTGAGTTACGGACACAACGGCGAAATAAAAACACCAGGATCTGTAGAGCGAGGTTAATACGGACATTTTAAAACCAAAATGGTGAGTCTGACAGCAGCAGTTACGGAGAGAGGGGCGACAGTTTTTCAATAGAAAGTGAATTGGAGCCAGAGCGGATGGAGCCGGAAGCGCGCCCATGCTCATGCTCACTTCCTATGCTCACGCGGCGGCTAGCAGGTTAGCTTTGTCCATTTATATATACAGTCTATGGTAAATATCTAGCCATGTAATTATAATTAGTTGCACTGTACCGACAAACATCTCAGAAAGTATGAAATGTTACACAGTAGGGCTTTAATTTAATAGCCAGATTATAATAGATTTGGTCTGTGTTATAACCTTGCCTCTATCCTTCAAATACATTCTTGCGTCGACACAACCCCAGAACGCTGGACAAATGGGAAAGGATGACAGTGCACTTCCAATAGGGCTATAGTGTTCCTCCCAAGAGAGCAAGGAGACCAAATAGGACACGTTCTAGGGAGCAGGAGACGGGGGAAGGAGGGAGGAGGGGAGGAAGGAGGTCACTCACAAACGCTTTAATCCAAGGAACATCAGAAGACTGCAGTTCTAATCTGAAGACGAAGGACTACACAGGTCTGATAACGTAAATGAGAAAAATGGAGAGATAGCAGAATACAATCAGAATTCGAATTAGCGGGTTTTAGCGGGAGATTACGTTAGATTTAAGGCACAACTGTAACGTTTTCTGCACGTTTCCATAGGTCAATTTTCAGTCATTATTTTAGATTTTGAAGATTAACGGATGAATAAAACATTAAAGGTACGATATTATGAAACTGACTCTTGTGAGCTTTAAACGATGTTATAATGTTGTTACCTCATCAAAAACATACCGTATTTTCCGGACTATAAATCGCACTTTTTTTCATAGTTTGGTCGGGGGTGCGACTTATACTCAGATGCGATTTATATGTGAAATATATGTTTTTTTCTTCATTATTATACATTTTTTGGCTGGTGTGACTTATACTCCAGAAAATATGGACTACAGAAAATACGGTACCTGCAGTTGTGTTTTGTTTCGTTCAAACATGTTAAGTAATCCTGCATTATTAATCTGTCTACAGCTCCAAAGCTCAAAATGCTCAGTTCCACCTTGTGATGTCATGAAGCGGTACGGTATGACTACTACTAAAATAACATGTTTTAATAGTACGAGAAAAAAAACCAACCAAAAAAACATGCTTTTGAGAATGTAAAATCCAAATTTCATATACTTTCTTACTACTTACATTAAAAATGCAATGTTGGCCACAGCCTCAATTCACAGTTTTGAAATCATAGTTTGGATTTGGATATTAAGTATTTTTTACCACTTAAATGTGAGAAAAAAAAAAATACTATGACTTAAAACTGCAGTTTCATCCCTTGTGTGAGTGAATGGTACTTTTTTATTGGTGTGTGGAGGTGTAAAGCTCAAAGCCGGTGCAGTAAAATCTACCTACCCCTCCTCCTCTCATCCTCATCTCCTCTCCTCTCTTCCCTCATCTATAATTCACACAGACAGTACCCTTCCCTCCCCCGCTGTGCACTCTCTCTTTTACTCTCTCCCTTTCTCTCTTGAGTCTCTCTCTCCCCCTCCCTCCCGCTCTCTCAATCTCACCCTCTCCCTCCTCTTCCTCTCTCTTTCACTCC
>KN482518.1:67369-112892 GCA_000787095.1 Periophthalmodon schlosseri | reverse complement strand
ATGTATGTATGTATGTATACACACATATACATACCCAGATAATAATTAATACTAAAGCGAGTATTAAAACTAGAAAGATAATCATTTCAATCTAAAACAAATGCAGACAACTTTTCCTGAATAGTGTTTGATTGGCCAAGTATAAGACCATATGGTTAAGAAGGTACTTTTATTTTGTGTTGAATGGTGCATACTGTTGTCTAACACTGTATTTACGATGAATGTGTATTGCGGTATTGTGGTATTGTGTATCAAGATGGCTCAGTGGCAGGCACTCTTGCCTCAAGAATGTTCTGGGTTCGATACTTGGGTTGCCTGGGCCTTTCTGTGTCTGATGACTTCGGTTTCCCCCATCAACCCAAAACATGCACAATAAATCCTCCTGCTAAGGTAGTCATGAGCCACTGCTCCTGACGGGTTGCCCCAGCAGCGTTGAAAGATGATTCAAATACAGAGGACAAATTTCCCTATGGGGACAATAAAGGCTAACCTAACCTTAACCTTTTCCTTCACTTGAAACTGAGTTTGAAATTATAGAATCATGACAACAACTAGTCCCAAAAGTAAATATTTGTTCATCCAAAAATAGGATCCAAAATTGAATACAAAACCGCAGTATTGAAAAACACAGAAGTGTAAACACATGGCTGTAAAATGGGCTGAAATGTCAGGCTTAAGTTATTTCACACAGTATTTAACGTGATGCACTTTTAAATAAACCCAAGTTGCATCATCTCTTTCAAAACTTTAGTGCCAAGTGTAATTTTGACCAATATAATATTTATGCAAGCTTTCAGCAATCCAATGATTTTCACCGCTAAATGGGTAAACACCATAGAGGATTGGCACAGTAAGTTAAATAAGGGGGCAGTCAGTCTTCCCTCAATGACAAGGGGCATTAGAGGACATGCAAGAAGGGGGTGTGGAGCGAGTGATGAGAACTGGAATACAACTGGCCACTGCAAACATTCCCCTCAACATCTAGACTTATTTTAGACAAGCTATAAATGATTTCCTCATACATACACATGTAAAAGGAATACATTAAAAACTACCCTATATTATGTAAGTAAATATTCACATTACCAAATCACATTATCAAATGGACAATATAGATAAAGAAATATACACCCTGAGCCACATTACATACTATTAAAATGTGTATTTTGCATGTACTTTTTCTGGTGAAGGGTCAAGCACCTGCTTATCTATATGGAGATATAACTGCATTGCCTGGAAAGTTCCACAGTATGACATTTAACTTTCTATCTGCATGGAGACAAGCTGCATGGTGACACAAGGCCAAGTTACAGGTTAAATCTGTAGAAAGGCAAGCCAGCTCAAAGAGTAGACATTTTGCACAGTTGAAATTTTTCAGGGTACCTGTATTTAAATAAATTAAATATAGATAATAATAGATATTTACATTGAATCATAAAACTTACCTATGTTGACAGAATCTTCCCAATCTTCCATTGTCTCTGTCACAATGAGGATATAAACATATGTCCGATGCTTTCTATTTTGATTATGCTGTAAAAAAGAGGAATAATAAGACTTTTCAGATGCATTTGAGGGTGCATTCACACTTGTTTTTGTTGGGTCCTTGTTTGGGCCCAGTCTAGTCCAGAGGGTAGACCTGATTTGATCCTGTTCTAGTCCTGGTTCAGTCCTGGTGCTGTTCAGGGTTGGTTCTGAATTTAGACCCAGTTTAGTCCTGTTTTGGATGTGGTTCATGTGCAAGTGAGAACCCACCCTTAAGACTCATTTCAAGAAAGAAACTGCGTATGCTCACCTCAAAAATCCCCAGAAGTCGACCAAGTTTTCCTTTAACACCAGCCTGCAAATAAAA
The DNA here is from genome assembly GCA_000787095.1 of Periophthalmodon schlosseri. Classification (NCBI taxonomy): domain Eukaryota; kingdom Metazoa; phylum Chordata; class Actinopteri; order Gobiiformes; family Gobiidae; genus Periophthalmodon; species Periophthalmodon schlosseri. Next base: position 111,040 of record KN482518.1, on the reverse strand, counting down.
ATCAAAATAAGTCACTCAGTTTGTGGCATAAATACTTACCATTACCAAAGCTCTTGAATCTTGCAATGATTGCACTGCACCATTGTTGTGGCATTGTGAATAATGTAACTAAGGTAAAGTGCACCAGTCAGACAGTATCCCAGAACAGTGCAGCTCACAGAAGGCGACCACATGACTTTGAGGAGGGCACAGCTGCCATGTTAGGCCCAGACATACTGTAGATGACAGGATAATGAGACTAGAGGTGAGGTTATAGAAGGCAATAAATCACGATCTACTTTTACATTTCAAAAGCTTTTTTTTATTTGACAACAGCTAGTTTCAGTATGCTGTCTTCAATAAGTATATACAGTAACTTGTGGGAGTTTTTGGTTCCAGTTTTTGGTCCTATTTTCAGGTGCAACATATTGAATAACATAAAACACAGTGCACATAAGCTAAAGGGACATACATAATAAATTAGGTACAGTATTTCACTTTCAGATTTTTTGGCAAGTTGGGTCAAGTTCTTGTCAAACGACACAGTGACGCAGTATAATAGACTGTATATAGTACACTACAGTATACACTGCCAGAAACAGTGAATCAGGATTAAATAGACAACCACATTAGGGCAGAGGGCACATGTTTAGTGACACTATTTCCTAAATAGACATAACATCGAACATCCAAAATTTACAATGCTATGTATTAAGTATAGCATAGGTTGCACTGGCACTCTATAATTTGATGTCATAATTTCAGAATGAGTGCAGGGCCAAGTCACTATTCAGGAGAAAGACTTACTCAGCATAGAGCACTTGGCCTGGGAAACTCTGTTGCTCTCATACTCAGACACTGTTTTTGAAGAAAATATCCCAGGACAAAAGCAAATGTTGAACCTCATCATATTTGCATAGACAAGTCCAAAATGTGTCATGTTCTTTTTGTGCCAATTAACAACCTACACACTTTGAAACCTGCATGAATTCACTAGGGCTGTAGGCCTTCAGTGGTTTAGTCAATTAATTGGTCAACGGTGTCAACCAAAATTTCTATTAGTCCACATTTTGTATTGATTTATATGGGACAACAGCCAAAAAGGAGAAGTTAGTGAGTGAGCGATTAAGTTATCTTAAAATTTGGTATTTATATATAAAAAGGCTAATTAACCTCATATTTACATTGTTTCCTAGTACTTTTTTCTGTATAAATAATTCAGTCGATCGAGAGGACGTCTTTAGTCGCCTAAGAATCTCTTTAGTCAACTACAGCCCCAGAATTCACTGTGTATTGAATGGCTGATTGAGCTGTGCAACTGATTGTGAAGAGTTCTGAAGACATCAACCTCCTCAAACACCTCCCGCACAGCTGCCCCACACGGCTCCTCCTCAGGTTCCATTCCTCCTCCAGGCACGATCCACTGGTCCGGGTGCCGACTGCTGCTCACCAGTAACACCTGCCAAGGGAGAGAGGCCTTGGTCAACTTCATTCATGGTTTTGGCTTACTGTTATATGCAACATTTTGAAGATTCATTCATAATATTTTGTTTTAAATTGTTAATCGCTATGGTAATGGTCCCAATTTCCTGTCATTCTGAAACCTACAAATAGGGCCTAACCATGGACAGAGGACCCAACATCATGGAGATAAAATGGAGATTTAAAAAACTGTCAAGACTATCACTATCATAGTGTTGTCACGATACCAACATGTCAAAATGTCAAAACATTTCAATACTAAGGAAAAGGCTTGATACTCAATATGAGTTTTGGGGAAAGTTTTGGGAATGATTTGGAGAAAATATCTAATTGTGATTGCGAGAGTGAGTGAAGTTCATATTTTAAATCCATCGAGGAGAAGTGACAAAAGACATATGAACTGACAAATCACATTTTGGAACATGTTTGTACTGATCTAAACTACAGAGTTGGGAGCTATTATGCAGAATAAGACAGGATTTTTTCTTGTTTGTGGAGGACATTATGGTACTTCAAAAATTCTTGCCTTTGCGATTAGCCAATTGCATCCATTCAAATTGAGATTTTGATTTGATTACAATTCATCTTGCAGGCCTATACAGATACAGAACACTATTTTAAGACCATAGAATCGAAATGTAACCACACAATAATACTAGGTCCATCCCGTACTCAAGAAAGGTCCAATTCTGTTCTTATTATGTGGTTCTTTTCAGTATTGATACTTACAATAATAGAATAATCTAGTTTCCATACTTGTTTAGTATCAAGTAGTATCTAAATAGGATTTTTTGACACCCCTCCTCTCCACCTCAAGTGTCTGGTATTAGCTAGATGTAGAGTTGTCCATTTAGCAGCACATGTACCAAGCCTTTCATTCAGTACATTTATTAATTGTAACATGAGAGTGATGTGGTGTCGAGTCGACCAAGTCAAAATAATGTACCAATCTCTTTATAAATAGAGACCATGTATAATTATAAATCAACTTGTATACAATCTTATATGGTGGCAACTGGCAGGCTGTCAGAGTGACTAACATTTTCGCCTCCTAGCAAAAAGATCTCGGGTTAGATTTCTTGATTGAATAGGGCCTTTCTGTGTGGAGTTTGCATGTTTTCCTCAAGTCTGGGTAGGCTTCCTCCAGGCACACTGGTTTCCACCATTGCACACCCAAAAACATGCACCATAGGATACTCCAGATAGGCACTTCTGACCAAGACTCTGTCTCAAGATCTGGGGATGGGTTTCTCACTGCTCCTGATGAATTGCACTGGTTGTAAAATTGATTACAAGTGAGAGATTTATCTAAAGGAAGACAATAAAATATGCAACCAAAATAATCCCTAAATCTGATATAGTCTCTTTGTGTTTTTAGGTACCAGTAGGTGTTAAAATATTTTGTTTTAATCAGATTTTTTTAACGTTTTTTTTAACTGTTGTGAAAATATAAATAAAGGCATGATATTACCCACCAACCAGACAGCTGTCTGCAATCTTGCCCAAGGACAATTGCTGTGTCTCTAGGCAAGACACTTTATCCAAATTACCACATCCATGTCTGGTTGTGCCAAAATGTGTGACAGGTTCGCTATGGAAACCATCACCAACAGATTTAAAATATTGTAGCCTACATAAAATATAGCAAAATTGTGTTTATAAAATGGTGACAACAAGACGTACTTGTAAACACACACAAATAGGCTGGGAGTCCTCTACTATGATTAACCTGAAACAAATTCAGAGGGTCTTTTTTGAGAAGCGTGTGCTCCTCTGGTGTTCACTCACTTTCCCTTAAACCCTATCTGGCACCACACTGACCCACATAAAGGTCACAATGTAAACACCCTGTATGTGGGCATGTAGCCCCTGGACAAATGTTTAATGAAATGACACACAAAAGAGAAAAGATAAGAGAAAAAAGTGCAATAACTATAACAATAAAAAAGCCAACTACATCTTCCAAAAATATGCATTATGCTTTGTCTACATAAAGCTTTTGTCACTTATTCATGAGTTTCAATTTGCCGTTAGATGCCATTTTGAGGACTTTTTTACCATTCAAAAAGATAAAATAGTTTAGTTTGAATTGGTAATTACTATGGCAACGTGACCGATTTTTCATCACTATAATACTATAGATACTAGAGAAGTATAGTGGATCAAATAACTCTTAGTCAAGTAAAGGCTATATGTAATTCATTAATTCCCAACCCTGGATCTGTGTCACTATACGTCTTATGAGGATATTAGGTTTCCTTACATTCATTTTCTGAAGACTGATCCAAACCTTAACCATAGTTACTACTTGCCTAATCTTAACCTAACCAGTGGTGGAAGAAGTACTCAATTTTGCTAAGTAAAAGTACAGATACCGGACCAAAAAAAAAAAAAACTCAAGTAAAAGTAAAAGTGTCATATGAAAAATCTACTTAAAAATCTACTTAAGCAAAAGTATTTTGTTCAAGAGATTTGTTCTGGCTGTTTTTATTTCAAAATTTTTGTTTGCTCAAATTATGAAGTTGATAAAAATAAACAATCAGCCTTTTCAGCAGGTTTTAAACAATAATAAAAAATACTTTTACTTTTCAGTCCTGTTCAAAAATGTAGTGGAGTAGAAAGTACAGATGCCTTCTCTCAAATGTAGTGAAGTAAAAGTAAAAAGTATCCACTTTAAAATGTACTTAAGTAAAGCATAGATAACTAAAATGTGTACTTAAGTACAGTACATTACTACTTTTACTTTGTTACATTCCACCACGGACCATAAGCTATTTTAACTTGTACCTGAAGTTAAAGGATTTACATCACAGGAACCTGATAAAGGAAATGGACGCAGGCCCCCATGATATGAGTGTGCACTGTTTACAGATTTAAGTCCCAACAATGTGATAAAAACCCACAATCACAGCGTCAGTGCATTGACAGGAACTTCAAATTGATGACTGTGTGTTAGCTGTAATTAGTCAAAGGGTCAGTAAGGTAAAACCCAGTGCTAAGAACCATAAACATTCATTACATTCAACAACACCAACACAGCCACTCCCACCAACACAGCCACTCCCACCAACACAGCCACTCCCACCACCCCCCCCCCCCCCCCCCCCCCCCCCCCCCCCCCCCACCCCAGCCACTCCCACCACCACTAGCTTTTGTTGAGCTGGACATAAATGCAGAATCTTTTGACAAATTTCCGTTTGTTGCTTTCAAGTTTTTGGGATCACACCCCGGCCTTCCTCCAGCATTTTTTTTAAAGTAGGCTAAATAGGCTTCACCAAACTCATTCTGATCATTTCACCACTTTAATGCACATCCCTCATCAATCTTTTAGTGTCAGGTTGATAATGATTTGTCATTTCAGTGTCCACTGACCTTAATCCTAATACATGCACCATGCAAGTGAGAAATCTTTAACTGTAGTAGTAAATTAGCAGCCCTTTATCCAGTGAGGCAATGACTTTTCTTGCTCACTCATCTGTACCCACCGCAGTAAAGTAAAATCTAATCTAATCTAATGCAAGCTACTTGAATGTAGTTTAAAAATAGTCTGTGTTGTATACACTAATTGCAGCGGCCTAAACCTAATGACACAACTCAAACAATTTCCCACAAACACTGTGTCAAATACACAGAGTACACATACATACTCATACACACTCACTCGGAGCAGCTTTATAAAAGTCCTGCCTCAGCAGTTGTTATTCTACGTGAAAATAACAGAGCTTAGTGTTTGAGGTCAGTGACCTAACTGCACCTCTGTCTGAGCAACAAGTCCAAAACAGGAGCAAGTTTACAGACTGTATATGGTCAGTTTATGTTCAATACCAGAGAATTGGCACACTTTAAATTGTTTCTACAGGCAACATTACTCCTATGTCTTTAGTTAAGAACATGCCTGAATGGTTTTGATGTAATGCTTAAGCATTATTTGAGCCCTGGTAATGTCCTCAACTGTAGTTGATGTGTCGAGGAAGTGACAGTAAACCAAGAATGTAAATATGAACATGGTTTACAACATTAAATTACTCAATTTATGTGAAGAATGTGCCAATAATGTTAGCTCATGATCAGTATGACAGTTGGGGAGAGCCTGTGACCACAGAGCAGTATCAGAATGAGAGTCCTGTTCCAGATTCCTGTTCCCTGGTCAGCTCTGGGCCAGGGGGGGAGAGGAGCAGGCTGGAGCCCAAAGACACAGGAGGAGGACACTGATATGCACGAGCAAATCTGTCTGGGGACACCAAGTGCCTGCACCTTGTTTCTATAAATTGCAGCTGTAGGGTCACTTGGAGTGCCCCACTGGTGTAAGGCAGCCTTCACCCGAGTCCTCTCCCCTCCCTCTCATATTAGCCTCAGTGGGCACTGACCCTTGGGACAATTTTGAAGTGCTACATACTGTACAGGTTACTGTAAACTACAGCCATCAGATATTTGAGGGGTGTTGAAGTTATTATTATTTCGTTTCTTGTTTTGCTTCTACTATTCTCAGTTAGTTATAAAATGTGTGATTTGCAGGGAGGCACTTACTAGACACTGTTGAATATCATTATTTAAACACGCATAATAAACACTGGGCATACCGTGATAAAACTAATTAAATGACTAATTGTCCTGGAGGTGAAATGCTCTCCAGCTGGGTGCTGTTGGGTGCCAGCCTGCAGGACTCCTGTTGTGCTGTTTGCCAACTAGGCTGTCAGTTAATTGTGTCAACTCACCTCCACTTTACTCACCTACAGCCCCAGATTGTTTCATATGATAGCCTACTCTTTGGTTAATTCAAACACAAACTGGTCTATGTCAAACCTGTTTCAACACTAACATTTCCAGGTATACTATGTAACTTTTAAGTCTTACAAATGTGCTTACCTCTTCCTCCTTCTCATTTTTAAAACACAGACACGCCGCTCGTCTCTTGTAGCCTTCGCAGTCATACGTCCTGGTCTGGTTGGGTTTAATCTTCATCATATGTTCCTAAAAAACTGGTAAACCGCTTCAAACCAAAACAAAAAAATCTGTTCAGTGCGCGGATTGGGTGGAAGTATAATCCAAATCTAGTCTGTTTTCGGTGTTTCCAGAGTTGAGAGGTGTCGCTGGGTCATTCGTGCCACTGCTCCCGCGCGTATCCATGTGCTCTGTGCGCCTCTGTCTGGTTCTTCCCGCGGAGCTCGCACTGTCCCTGTGAACATGCTTAAACAAACTCTGTGGTCAGGGCGCTGCCAGTTGACCAATGAGCAGACACGCAGGTATTTTACGCCTCAAACTCATATCATGAAATTTATGGTTTAAAGTTCATAATAATTATGCATAATTATGCATAATTAGTAAAATATTAACTAATTATGCATATTATTTCTTACTTGAGCCTAGTTTAGGGTTTTTTTTTTTATTTTTGCCTTGTCTTCTAAAAATGACTAGATTCTTTGATGAAGCCCAATGAAACTATGGAAAAGAACGACAAAAATTAAAGCTGCACTCTGTAGCTTTTCTGAGGGAGGGTCGGACACCAGCTTGTCTTCATGGAAAGGTTATTTCTTTGACTGGAATGTTGCATAGTGCGGCATTAAACGTGCGTATCTTCAAGAAGGCAAGTAGCCTAGGTGATGCTACCAGGTCAAGTTACGAGTCAGATCTGTACAGAGGCAACTTCCGCTCAGTTTTCCTTTTCCTCCAGAGTATTTCAGAGGAGTAAAAACACCTGTAATTGAATAAATGCAAGACAGATAACAGTTAAATAGAACGTTCGGAGGGACGGAAATTATCGGGTAGCTCTAGTTGCCATGGTAACGTGTTAGCTTCTGTTGCCATGACCAGACATGTGAACAGGCCCAAAATGTTTTAATGTTGACTTTGTTTTGTTTTATGATGAAAGTTGAGATAAGACTAGTAGGTGACAAATCTGTTTGTTGATTCTGACCCACCACAGCGCACAATTACTTTGCCATATTGTCACTTTGGCAGCTAGGAGCTTCCCTCTAGTGGACAAAGGCTGCAGTGTGCTATAAAAAGACATTAAACTTATCAATCAACAGATTTTATTTACAGAACATAAACAGATGCAAGTGGACCAGTCATAGCATTCAGAAATCAGGAAAATAATTCCACCCCCCCAACCCACCCCCAAGATTCAGAGAATTAATGAGTTTATAAACAGTGAATAAAATACAGGCTCTTAGACCATTGGACTCATATGTTAGATCCTGCAACCCAACCCTTCACAACCCGCAATCGTACTGACAGCTCCAAGTAGCAATTGTGTGGCGAAAGAAATGCCATTAGAAGAAGGAGACCAAGCAAAAGCTGAGGTGAAACGTGAGAACAAGGCATAATTAGTATGAGCGTAGCAAGTTTGTCACATAGATAAGACAGGTAAAAACATCTGTGCTAAAACTAAAGAAAGGTCCATTCTATTCTCCACTCTCCTCTTCTACACCACAAAGTTTGGACTTTGGGACTTTAGTTGGGTTATGATCTTTTCTGCTGGGATGCTGCAGGCCACACTGTATCCCTCTCTAGATGAGTGCCTATTTAAAAGCAGCAAGTAGTAGCTAGATAGAAGCATTTATAGACAAAGAAACAACAAAGAACAGTGTTAAAAGAAAGATAAAAGGTTGACCATTTATAGCGTGTCTTTCCACTGCACCCCTTAGACTATGCCCCTATTTGACCCAGAGATTATAGACATCTCGCATTGCAACCCTACATGTAGCATTTCTGTTTGAAGCAACTGTTGGCAATGCTTTGATTTGTCAATGGGCAAATAAAGTCAAGTGAGTAAATCCTCTGCCCATGCATGTGAACAGTAGTGAAGGGAGACAAAGACGATTATTTCATTGCGTGTGTGTGCATATAAATCAACTGTCAGCAGATCTTTTCACTTACAATATATGTATGTTTATAGTATAATATAGATGTATATTTTATCATTAAGACCCGAGTCCTTTATATGCAAATGGAGTAGGAAGAGGTCTTGGCTGAACATGAGGAGTTGTGTTCACACTTGACTTCCACTTCTATCTCCAGTTCCTCTACACTTCATTTTTGTTTCCAGCATAAAGCCTGGTCCAAGACTTGGCTAAAAGTCAAAGCAAAAGTTTAAATTAGTAATGCGATGAAGACCACCGCAGATTTTTTTTTGCTTAACCAAACTCACCTGTCTCAATGGCAATTGCTTCATTGGCCTTCCATTGCTCTGCCACATCATTTGCTAGGGGGTCATCAGGGTTTGGTGCACTTAGTAATGCCTGGATCGACAGAAGGACTGTGCGAATCTGAAGAGCAGGTGACCATTTATCTAAACAAAATGAAATGTATACAAAAAGGAAAAAGTTTAATAATTCACATTGTTAGTAAAATGTAGGTTCTATCTAGCACAGGCTAGGGCCATCATGGTGAAGGCAATATTGCAATACCGCGGTATGATCAATCACACTGTACAAGGACTCAAGTGACCGCGGCCACTGCATTTTGCATTTTAATGAGGCTCCATGCACATGCCTGACATAAATTTACTATTCAACTATGAACCAATTCATATTTACGCAGCCCTAAGCGCTCAATAATCTGTGCTCTGCCCATTCCACTCCACAAGAGTTTAGTGCAGGACAGCATTATAACATAATATAATAATATATCCTTGTAACTCGTTTCTAAAAGTACATTTAGTAAACAAAAGTGGCTTGTGCACATGTGCATGTCCGTCACTCATGCCCGATTGTTGTTTTATATAGCTATTTTTCTATGTGCGATACCACATACACCGCAGTGCTGAAGCACGTTACCACAAGGGAAATTCTTTAACCACGACAGCCCTAGCACAAGCAGAACGAAACTGGGGACAACTGCAGCATAATGCAAAGCTTTACGACCGCTCACCTTTTAAAATGTCAAGGCATATTCTTCCCAGTTTGTCTACATTGGGGTGATATATTTTGGTCATAAAGCGTACTTTAGGAGCTGCCATGGGGTATTCCTCTGGTAAAAAAAGTTCAAGCTTAAAGGTTCCCCCCTCAAAAGGAGAGTCCTGAGGTCCAGCGATAACCACATGAAAGTAACGTGCGTTGCTCTCATCAGGAAGTGCTTTAATGCCTGGAACCGGCTCTGCCAACAAACGTTGAGTTTCCTAGAGGGGACAAAAAATAATAGCAAACATTAAGGGCTGAAATTTTGACACAACTGCTTGCTGGAGGGTATTTTGTTTTGATTGTTTCACAGATTGTAAACGGAGCACAAAAAGGCTGTGAGGAATGCATGCAAGATAAGTAACTGTCTTTTAGAGGTGACATAGTCCTCCACTACAAAAAATGCCTCTCTACATTAGTGAAATTAGTCAAAGCAAATATGTATAATTTTCCTTTAAAACACGGTTTACTTGGCAACACATCAAATCAAATGTAATATTTAAACATGGCTAAATCAACTTCTGATTGTAACTGTGGGAAATTTCTGAAATATTTCAGATAACTCAGTCACAACTGTGCAGTAAAAACACAGACAGAAAAGGGGCTCCCAGCTCCAGTCACACGGACAGAGGGCTCTGAGGCTTGAAGCACCAAATAGTGGTGTCAGCGCTCCGCCACTGACTTCACTTAGCACCTTTCAGTACATTTACTACATAAAGCCAAGGCGTTAATTTTGCCTTGCGTCTGACAGCTTGAAATACAAATGAATATAACACAGTCTTGTCCAACGTGACACTATCAACTTTGGTGCAGCTACTCCGCACTAGTACTATAGTGGACTGGGTTGGTTTGGGTCTTAAACTAAAAACATTTATACATAATTCAGAGCCAGAGTAATTGTAATGAAGAAGACCAGAATGTCCATCTGCAGAGGTTTCTTCCGTGAACTGGGTAGTCTAAACTGTGGTATATTCAGTTCCTGAGTCGAGCAAAGAGAACGCGAACTAGCCGGTTTAGCATACTTAGCCTAGTTAGCTAGGAATTTTAAGAACTCAATCGGGTAAAATGCTGTTTTATAAAATACACCTGCATAATTTGACAGTTATTTATAGTTATCAGAAGGATCAGTGTATTTTACCCACGAATATACAGCATCTAAATATAAATAAAGGGAAGTTAATTTACCAAACTGACGTTAGCAACCTTGTGGCTAATACTTAGCCTACTAAAGAGAAAACCAGACGGGTGAACTCAGTTGGCAGCATAAACATACATTAATGTAATTTTTATTTGCAATGGGAAACATGCATTTGTTGAAAAACGATATAATATGTTTCTACCTTTATGATCCTGCGAGGCAGACCTGCCATCTTGTTGTAAATGTGCTCTTCAGCTCCCTGGCTCAGCAGCTCGACTGACAGGTAGCAGCAGCACTACTTCCGGGTTCCTTCACGTCACGTACACTGGTCAAGCTAACCGCGTTTCGTTTTTCTGAAGTCAAGTGAGCCGCTCATAAATGTTTGTGAGCATTATTGTTACTTACGGTAACAGCATGCGCATTTTCGATTGAGAAGGGTATTTGGATGGATAAGATTAACTTGGAATGTTCACATCTCTCATGTACTCACCAAATATAAGACACGTTTATTAAAGGAACTGTGTGTAGCCTGCGCTCTTATCACATCTTCACCTGGGTTGCGAGCATGGATGGTTGCCAGTAGCCAAACTAAAAGATAATGTACACAATACAAGTTTTTTTCAGTATATTGACAGGCCATGTCTCGTGAAAGCTCAGAACCACCAGAATTCTACAACTGATCTGCAGAGGCTGCATTAGACTGATGACTGGCTGCAGGTGCTGGGGTTTAATGAGGATTCAGATCAGAGAGTGCTTAAACCAACTTGATTTCAGCATTGAAATTGGCAACCCAAATGAGAGACTCATGTGAGGCTCGTTCCACTGAGAACCAAAACACCAAATTATAACAGCTTTGCCATCATGTCCAATGTTTTGTATTTAAGAATAAATCAGCATTACAGTTGTTACCAGTAAGAGCTATATTTGATTACCTTGTATCTGGGGACACAAACAGGTCAAGTGTAGCCTACTTTTATATAGGTTTACAGTTCCTTGAAATTTGATGGCATTTTAAATTACATTTAAATTAAAGCCTCTGTTTTCTCAGTCATTCATTAGTTAAAATACTATTTCTAGTAGATGTTATTTCTACCCTAATACCATTGCCATATCATATTACTCTGTTATATAGTAATGTACAACCATTACTCTCTTTGTACAACACTTTGTAATAAGAATGTGCTGCATGCATAAAGTGGATTCAGTGTTTGGATTTAGAGAGAGAGTTACTCATACATTATTTTGTATAGTCAACTGTAAACCTAAGCAGCAGCTTCTATCTATCCGTCCATTTGTAAAAAACAGTAAAAGCTCTTACACAGTTTTTGGCTAGTTTCTACCTCTGCTCTGAATATAGGCTGCTAATGGTGGTATCCAAGTACCACCAGGTCTAAAAGTGGACTAGGGCAAAACCAGGCCTAAATATTGGTATTTGACTAGCAGATGGGTCTGTCCGCGTACCACTTGAAGGAGCTTGTACCGCAGTCTGAGAACCAAAGTGTTAATGCATTAAAATGAATTGACGTATGAAATGACACAGAAGGTAGACAAGCCACTCTGTTACAGTTTTTAACAACAACAACAATAATAATAATAATTGAATGGAGTAGACCATTGCTCATGCTGTTGGAAAATCCTCTTTTTCAACAGCACTTTTAAGATACACCAGCTGCATAGGGAATAGTTACACCTTTTCTCTTTAAGGAGAAAAGGAGGGAGAGAATTCCAAAGCTGGGGGGCAGAGCGGCTGAAAGCCCTGTTCCCCATGGTCACGAGCCCTGTTCCCCATGGTCACGAGTGTAACTATACCCTACACAGCTGGTGTGTCTGAAAAGCTTCAGAGGATTTTCAGACAGCATGAAATCCTGATCTATTTCAAACTTACAAACACTTTACGACAGAAAATGGTTCACCCAAAGGACAAAACCAAGAGCCACAAACAAAACAATGTGGTCTACTCCATTCAGTGTAGCGAAGAGTGCGGTGAGCGTTATATTGAGAAACTAAACAGCCACTCCATAAGAGAATGTACCAGCACCGTCACGAGAGCAGCTCAGGATCCTCATCTGCTGTACATCTCCATCTAACCACTCCTTTGAAAATACTGAGGTACAGATCTTCGCCAAAGAAAATAAATAGTTTGAGAGGGGAGTTAAAGAATCAATATTGTTAGGAAAGACAATCCTTCTTTGAACAGGAATTGAGGCTTTAGACATCATCTGTCTCCTATTTATAACTCTATCCTCAGACGACCTAAATCAAAACAAAGAAAACAATAGGGATAGCCAGTATGCTAATAGGTGTGCAAGCACCCATTAGGTGTCTAACGATTATGCAAAATATGACTCAGGCACAGTTCACAGTATAGTTCAATAGACCTAGCCAACAAACAGAAACTGTATACAAATAGGTGTGTTAGTGTGAGTGTAGTTAGCTCCTCCCTTCAGGCAGATATAAGGCAATGTCCCACCCATAGACTGTATGTATAAACTTCTTTATACAGTCTATGGTCCAACCAGCACTTGGACCAGAACTGAAGAACCGGCTTGGATGAGCGGAGAAACATCTTCACTCTAAAACTTTTGTCCAGTTGACAGATTTGAATGTTTTGTTTGCTATGCCATGTATGATATATATACATTTATGATATGTATGTTTATGATGACGATCACACTGAAGTGCACCACTACACTGAAGCGCACGACCGCACGACCACACTGAAGTGCACGACCACACGGAAGCATGACCACACTGAAGCGCACAACTACACTGAAGCACATGACTACACTGAAGCACGACTACACTGAAGCACTGAAGCACATTAAAGTGCATGACTGCACTGAAGCACATGACTGCACTGAAGCACGACTACACCTAAGCACACGACTACACTGAAGCATGACTACACTGAAGCGCATGACTATACTGAAGCACACAACTACACCGAAGCACACAACTACACTAAAGCGCACAACTACATTGAAGCGCACGACTACACTGAAGCGCACAACTACACTGAAGCACACGACTACACTGAAGCACGACTACACTGAAGCACGACCACACTGAAGTGTCCCTGATGGACTAAACGTGTGCTTTTATACTCTCCGCAGCAGGAAGGACCTCCCCCAGATAAGTACTACTGATTCCACAGGTGTTGATTAGGTTTTAACTTTAGCAGTATCTCAACCTAACTGCTTAATTTGTGAGGGCCTAAGTCCTTTTAACAAAAGTGTTTAAAATAAAACTATAAACACTAAACTATGGTCTGGCCCACAACCTAAAACTAAACTAAAGCTAAAAGTATACCCTACAAATATGAGTTTTAAATTAGTACACTTGAAGTATACTTGAATATACTTCTTTTTGGTAAGGGATCTGCAGTTAATAGCGTGTTATGTCCCGTATATGATCGCGTAGGGCAGTATTGTGCACACAAGCACCAAGTCTGCAGCCACTTTGAACATGAATGAAATCTGCATTGAAGAAAAGGAAGCATTCCCGAGTGATGCAAACAAGAAACTTCTCCTGCAAAACAAATCCTTCTGCACAAATCTACAGGCCGCATCAAAGCCACGGCCTCACCTTCGACAAGGTCGAAGATGACCTTGTGTTGTTTGACTTTAGCAATCCTGACTTTTACCCATACAACAGGTAAAGCTATCAAACATGTTTTAATCATTTTTTTCTAGCAATTAGTCAGACATAGGCCTAGTTTTGATTTTCTCTCTCTCTCTCTCTCTCTCTCTCTCTCTCTCTCTCTCTCTCTCTCTCTCTCTCTCTCTCTCTCTCTTCCCCCCATCAATTAGAAACTGCCAGTTAGTAAGGAGTTTTCCATTTCATCAAAGAACACATGGTTTATTCTTTATATACTCTGTTATCATAACTGATGTTCTGTATTATTTCATCATCTTTCTTAAAAAGATGTATGTATTAGAAAAGAAATACGTATTAAATAAATATCATGTGAGGAAATTCTATTACATATTATGTTTTTACATTTTATAATATGCATAATTTATCATTTAAAATGATACAGTTCAGTAGAGAGGAGGTGAAGAGTAACAACCACTACACATTTTGGAGAGAATTGCAATAGTTTAAAGATGATTGTATTTATGAGCAGTTTTATTCTCTGCCTGTGCTTTGCATGTGAATTGAAGCTAATTGAATTTTATTTTGGAATATCTGTACTATCTGTACTAAACTGGACACTTTATAACACTGGTTACCTTAATTTGTCATGTTTGCACTGTTGTTCTGATGTTGTTGTGTTGTATATATCTACCTCTATGACTATTTTATTTTTAAGCATATCTTTCTTAACTTTATGTTTGCCCTTACTGTATTTATAATAGCTATATTTCTACTTTTTTATATTATTATTCAGTGTTTTATGTCGCACTTTATCACAGAAGAAAGCTCCTAGTTTGTGAGTTGTGTTCACTGACAATGGCAATAAAAGTCTTCTGATTCTGATCTGATTCTGAATAGTAGATGTATGTAAGTATGTATTAAATCCTTCAGCCCTTTGTTTATTCATATGGATCTTCCCCGCAATAAATATACCACAAACCAATTTGTGCAGCTTTTTTAAATCGTCAGTTTTTCATGATTATAGTCATATTTAGTGAGAGGTGCTTGACAAAGTTGGACTTTTTGATTTGCTTTTGTTTTGCTTCCAAGTTTGGACTTTTTCAGTGAAGAAGCCCTCATCTGCCCCTATCTCACTCACCTTTATGCCTCTGTACTTTAGCACCAACGCGACATAGGGCAGAAGACTCTGTTACAACTGTAGTGACAGTGGGAGTAAGAATCTAAAGGCGAGTGGCACGACGCACAGAAAAATGCCAAACTGAATGCCAAGAAATCACATTCACTCTAAAGCCTCCATTTACATCATCAGGCTACCCCAGAAACACTGCAAAACGCAACCAGCTTAGTCACACTGGAAAGAGATCAGGATGGAACGTCAAAATATAGCTGTTACCATGGAAATCTGTCATGTTTCTGGCAGTAGTGCAAAACGTCCATTGAGACACATTAACCAAAACAATTACATTAAAAGTTAACAAAACGTGGTGAACAACATCCCGTTAAACCTCTGGGTCACTACTGGTGAATACGTGAATCGTTCTATAGTGTCAGAATCAGTGGTGGAACGTAACGAAGTAAAAGTAGTTTACTTAAGTACAAATTTTAAGTAAACGTCTTTTTATTATAGTTTGAGAGCTGCTGAAAAATCTGAGTGTTTATTTTTAATACGTTCATAATTTGAGCAAACAAAAATATTCAAATAAAAACATCTAGAAAAAATAATTCAATTCAATTGTTTCTGTTGAACAAAATTCAATACAAATCTTTATCAAAATCACTACGTTTCAACATTTATAAGACCTCAAAATGTGCGCAAAATAGATTTAATTTGTACTCTCTAAGTACACTTTTAAATGGATACTTGAATACTTTTACTTAAGTAGATTTTTTTCAGGTGATACTTTTACTTTTACTTGAGTTTTTTTTTTTTTTACTTAAGTAACAAAATTGAGTACTTCTTCCATCACTTGTCAGAATGATTGCTGGACTACCTGTGTGGTAGTTATACAGAAATAACGCAGAAATAACACATAGCAGTTAGCATTAGAATTCTCACTCACCATAGTATAAAGTCATTTAAGTCCTTAAAAGACATTTTTGCAGTGTATATGGCCATAATACCTAAATTAATTACTAAATAATAGCTACTAAAACTTCTCAGACAGCTCCACAATGTGCGACCCAGGCTGCTACCTCGAAAAACACTGAAGTTTACTTATTTCACACTACTTAGCTTGGTTTGACACTGAAAGGGTTGTAACCACTACAGACTTGTTTTGTGGTTTATGTATTAAAATCAAGATTCAGTTCACAATACACATTTAAACACATCCGCAAGTATCAGCATTTGAGAAGGAGAAGACTGAAATCTGCATTTCTGTACATGTTTGTGTCTAAACTACGAGGTTAGCAGGTTTTGTACAGAATAAGATAACATGGAAACCCAGGGACATTTACTGTAGTTCTCTGCGGCGGACATTACATTCATTTATTGCAGACTTTTCAACTAATTGCTAATTGTGATTATTCAAATTGTGATGTATAATTGGTTAACCCTCCACAAGCTTGACTTACCCTCTTGCTTGAATATGCCATTTTGAATGTATGTAGTCTGTTAAATGTGGTTGGAGCTTCATACATTGTAACAAGCAACCATCTGTAAGTTTATTTCATTTTTTTTTTCTGTTCCGCACTCCTCCCATGGCTTTTGTTCAGGCTCACCTGTGCTCTCTGGTCTTCTTCTACCAGGCCAAAGCTGGCACACTATCAGGCTGCATTAACATAGATAGTATCTAGTGGTGATATGTGAGAATACAACTGGGGCAGGCCGGCCAGTCTAAATACAGATGGTAGCTTTAAAAGAAATGTAAACTAAATACATTGCATGCTTCATCACTGTACCTCATGAGCTGTGCCTAACCTGCATATTTATTTATTATGTTACAGTTACGTGTAAGAAGAAAAACAAAAATATAGCCTAGCCATATATGTTGGGTTTTGTGTTATATATTTTAGATATAAACTATAAACTAGCCACAGTAGATTTTATTTACCTGTTGTAATATCTGTACTTGTTTAAGATGCATAACATGACTTCAATCAAAAGAGAAAAAAAAAAAAATTATATGGAAGTTACGTAGCCTTAATATAGTCTATATAGCCTAAATAGCCTAAATACTTGTATCTGTCTTGTATTTTAATGTTTTAGTTTTAGTATTTTTTTACTGAATTTAACTTTTTATTATTATTATAACCATCTGACAAAAAGGCTTGCCATAGGCTATATTGGACCTGTATTACTACTATTATTAATCTTCAAATACATGTAGAATATCTACCTCTATAGTCTCTAAGCTTTTCTTTTTATAATGTATGTTTAGATTGATTCTGATTCATTTTAATATTCATATACATAAAAACAGTTTTAAAAAGTGCTTAAAAGTTGAAAAACAGCAACATTTTAATCATTTTAATGATCTAGCCTAGTGATGAAGGTACAAAACACATTTCCCTACTTTTCATTTAAATATGGACCTCAATCAGTTATTAACAGTAAAATTACTATTAAAGAACCACAGAAGCAGTAATTGAGTAACTTGTATTTCATTAGGCCTATTTAAATTATGAAGGCCAAAACACAAAATAATCTTAATACTGACAACATCCTAAATGTACTAGACATATTTCTATAGAAATAGCCTATAGGCCTACTAATAAATATAATATGGGGCTTTCAGACAGTGGCTAGGGTGTAAATTGACTATTACTGTAAGTAGGGATAACTATAAAATTGCGCATTCAAAATTGAATAATGGCTCACTTGACTTTAGAAGCTGGGTCTGTTTTAAATAAAAAAAAGTTGCCTTGTCTGTTCCCACCTACCAATAATTCATAGTAGGTCCAGTTATTTTACCAAATAATTCAACCTTACAAGTCACATAGTCTGCCAAAATAAGCGGAAAAATAATAATACATACATACAAAAATAATTTGCAGTCTTCATAATCACTCAAAAACTTCCAAAAAAGAGAGGGTGTAGTGGGAGCTGCAGACTGAAATGTGAAGTCCCGCCTCCTCCAGATATGTCTGTGTCAATAGTCAGTATGGACACTACCTTCATTTCTCCTGCATGTCAGAGTCACTGCTATGTGGACAGAAGCAGCCAGCAGGACAGTGCTGCTGAGTGAAAACCTAAAGGAACTAAAGGAAACATTTGAAAAAGAGGTCCATGATGCAAGTTCCCCAATGCAGACAGAGAGGTAAGATAATCTGTGCAGCTGTGTATAGCCTATTTAAATTAACATGTCAAGATTATTAGATTAAATGTTATCAACTCTCAAAACCTGTATGTGCAAAGTATGTGGAACTTAAACTTGGATACACTACTATGCCTGATAGCCTACATTTTAAGACTCAGAACAGATGGAGCCTATCTAGTCTATTTTTAAAACATTTTTTACAGTTTAAGATTGCATTTATTTTGACGTAAATAAGGTAATACAGGTAGCTTAAATATGATATTATGTTGTGTAGTAGTTTTAAAATTTTCTCTCTCTCTCTGATTGACGCTCCTAAATTCTCCATTGTCCCACACACAGTGGAACAGATGAACCAGCTGCTAATGTAGCCTCTTCTCTCAGTGCACAGAATGAACAGACAATATCAGCAAAATCAGGGCCTGTTGCTCACACTCAGCTTCATGAGTGGAGAGATTGTATCTGACAGCACCACCGCAGACTGCCCAGTACATTTGTCCTGCTTGGGTGACTAACACTTTTCAAAAGTTCAACTCAATTGCTGTTTTTCTTTGTTAGGTCCATGGGGCACAGGATGCTTTCTGACCATGTTCCTCACTGTGAGTGCCTGCCTTAGACCAGTTTTACTCTTAAACCCCCCTCCTGTGACAACAGCTCTGCAGTCTGCGTTCTCTGCTGCTCGCACCAGCAGTGTGATGGGGGGCAAGCAGAGGGCAGTGACCTTCGACCGACTCATGGTCAACATTGGAGCGGACTTCAATCCAGACACTGGCTTCTACCGCTGCCGCATCCCAGGAGCATACTACTTCTCATTTTCTGTGGGGAAATTCCCAAAGAAAATGCTCTCTGTGATCCTGGTGAAGAATGGAGAGGAGGTGCAGGCCATAGCCTATGACGATTATCGCAAGAAAGGAAGAAAGGTGCAAAGTCAAAGTGTCATGGTGACCTTGAAGGAGATGGACACAGTGTGGTTACTTATACAACAGAGTCCTCAGTATGCATTATACAGCAACATGGGCCCATACATCACCTTCTCAGGGTATCTGATCTATCCTGAGACTACCTACATTAGTAACCACCTGTCCTCTTCCTCTGGGCTGCCCCCCCACTGCTCTCCTCAGACGGACCACTGGAGCAGGACTGATCTGCATGGTGATCTGCAGGGGCCCCGCTCAGCCTTCTCTGTGGCACGCACCTCCACACTCCTGGGACAGAGCCGTCTGCAACAGCAGAAGCCTGCTCTAACTTTTGATGTGGAGTATGTAAACATAGGGGGGCACTTCAACAGATCCTCAGGCATATTCACCTGCCACTATCCAGGGGCGTACTACTTTGCCTTCACTGTGGGTAAACACCCTCGAAAGGCTGTTTCAGTGAAGCTGATGACAGGACAGGGAGATGTTCAGGCCATGGTGTTTGACGAGGACACGTCCAAGAGGAGGGAGATGCAGAGTCAGAGTCTGCTGTTGTCTCTTCACCGCGGCGACACTGTGTGGCTGTACAGTCAACAAGACGAGCGCTACGCTGTGTACAGTAACCAGGGGCGATACACCACCTTCTCTGGCTTCCTGGTTTACCCTGAGGCCGACACCACACAGGACAGAACTCACCTCTAAAGTTACATCTAATCTCTTAGTGCAGCTGTTTATTATTTTAAATGTTAGAAACTCTTTATGCCATTTTAGTCCAGAAGATGGTGCTATGACATAACAGTGAAATGTTGATATACATTCAGAGCGCTTGTGTTTTTACTTTATTTTCTATAAATTATAGTTTATATAAATATAGTTATAGTTTCATGCATTCAATAATTCAAATAAGAGTGCGGGTTTTAGTCATGTTAGTAAGAAAAGTCATTTTTATACTGAATTTATACAGTGAAGCTTTTTGTCTTTTGCATGCCATATTTTAATAAATAAAATGTGTTCATAATTGTATTAGTTCACCACTTTACATTTGGAGCACATTGGAGCACAGGTATTGTTAATTATTTTTCTCTTTAATGACATACCAATTCTATTCATATAGACAGGCTCTCCAAAACACATAACAAAATGATTTTATTTAGCTTAAACAAAGTCCAGTGTTTTGTACTCTCTGGGAGGACATGCAGTGTGGGACAGTGTTTTGTACTCTCTGGGAGGACATGCAGTGTGGGACAGTGTTTTGTACTCTCTGGGAGGACATGCAGTGTGGGACAGTGTTGACTTTAGGTTCAGAGTACACCAGTCTCTGTCAAAGTCCATTAGACCGAAGCTCACTTGGATGCTATTCTACCAACTGCACAAATTCTAATATTTGAGTTACTACACTGTCAAGAAAGACAGAATCAGCTCTTGCATGGTCCACTATAAATATGTTGTGCCCCATTCACACATAGTTCCCAGAAAATTGCCTGGTACAAGATGCCAGAATGCTCAGCAATGAGTTCACACATGCTTTCAGTCCCAGAAAATTGACAGGTCTGCTGTGTTCACACTTAAAAACACTGTAGCTCATATGCTGCACAGGTCGAAAAAACAACCCAGGAACTTGGGTCAAAACCTTCTGCCCAATCTCTGCACCTCCGCGTTACCTGCTCTGTGCAGATGAACCAAAATCTGATGACTTGCCAAACACATTTGAGCTCTTTAACTAAACGTTATTACATTTAGGGGTTAACTGTCAGTTATCCATATCATAAGAGCAATGAATCTGCACAAGAAAGAACAGTTTAATTCATTACCGATATAAAGTAAACACATTTTCACCGTTTAGAAGGCTAGCAGCAGCAACTCTTTCTGGTTAGCTCTTTTAAGAGTGGGCTCAGTGATTTTATTGATGGTGACATCAAAATCTGGACTTTCTGACATAAAAACACATGAATGAAAATAAGTCTCATCTTGGAATCCCAAGTTCCCAAGAACCACACGAATGCAGCATTTGAAACATGAAAAACAGAACTAGTTAATTTGAAATACTTTGCAGTTGTTCAAAGTGTATCCTCACTTACTTAATGCATTCAGAACATTGTAATTATTTAGCGTGGTGAATTTAAAGTGCTTTTCACAACCAGAGGGGAGTTTTGTAATGCTAACAATAAGCTAACCGTGCACTTCCTGATTATATGACAATAAAACTCTTTATAATTAGACGCAGATAGGACATACTTTGGCCTCAAGAGCTGCTTATACAATATATATGTACTGGAGCAAATTGTGCTCAAATATGGGTACAGGGCCTTTACCTTTGCTTTAACCTGGCATTTGCCTCTGCACTCTCGCATAGCAACGTGCTGCTGCATCATTTAAACTGGATGAAAATGGAACGTAACCACGTAAATAGTAAACCAAACTTGTAACTAAGGAAGCCAAGTTTGTAACCAAGGAAACCAAGTTTGTAACCAAGGAAACCAGGCAGAAGTACTGGCAATTTTCTGGCTTTATTCACACATAAACCTTCCCTGCATATTTCTGTTAATTTCCTGGGAAATTGTCAGGTCAAAAATGCAGGGAAATCCATTCTGTTCACTCATGACCCTGTTCTGGCAAAATACAGGTAATTTCCTGGGTCAGGCTGCATGTGTAAATGGGGCTTTGGAAAGTCACTGTACATCCCAGATCTCACAGAGCAGGGGTGTAAACTTGTGATCGTTCACTCTCCAGGACGTGATGATTTCTGCGTGGTAGTGGTTGAGGCTGCGGAGCTCTGTGAGGCGTCCCAGTAAACGTGCGAAGTACTGGGGCTCGTGAGGATGATGAAGGGTGCACAGCTTCTTCAGCACCTCCAACATGGGCTCCTGCAACCTCTCCACCGCTGCCTGGTCCTTCACGTACGGCCTATCTGTAATGGCACAATAAGATCAGTGTTACATTTTAGCCACTCAAAATGAAAAGATTCAAATCAGTACTAAAACTACTATCAAAACTACATTCTCATTTGAGCAATACAGGAAGAAATACATACATAGTAGTAAATTGGACATTCCCCAGGTTGTTAAAATAGTCTTTATATCAGTATTCTTTAATTATCTGTGTGGTATTGAATTACATATAGTTACTGCATTGCATTATTCCTTTACCCCTGCAGTCAAACTGATTATCAACTTCCAAACTTCACTAAAAATCTAACACATTCACACAGTGGGAAGTTTCTTGCGCAAGGACATGACAGTAAGCAATACCAGTGGTCACATTACGTTACCAAAACATTGCATTAAGTTTAATTTAAATGTTCAGTGATAATACCTTTTGGAATTCATTTTGGTTTAGGGTAATTTATTTCAAGATCATTTTTGGTTTTAACTTATCTGAACAACATGAATGTATGACCTAGTGGCTTTTGGAAACATGAGTTCAAACCACACACATACCTGGTGTTAAGATGGTTACAGCAGTGAGGAGTGCCTGTTCCTCTGGAGACATGAGCAGTTCTCCTATACTTTTGTAAAAGTTGAACATTGGTTTGATGAACTCCTCTGATATACCTAGAGAAGATAGAGAAGAGGGTTTGAGTGGCATTTCTTGTAACATAAATATAATATCTTTCTTACATAACACTGCACTTTGAGCCAGGATAATCAGTCTATAGCAAATGCAGACTGAAATATACAGCTAAATCACACATTACCACACGGAGAACAGGACTGCATAATAATAAAATCACAATTGGACCGCATTCATTTAACAAAATATCTCATCTCCACGGGGGTCTTATATGAAAAACCTGCTAAACCTGTAGTTTATACCTGCACAAACATGTTCTGAAATGCATGTGATTCTTGTATTAGTTTAGCAGTAAATGGTAAATGGTAAATGGTCAGATTTTTATATAGCGCTTTTCCTCCTTCAAGGCACTCAAAGCGCTTTACATCAAGGAACCACTCACCCAATCACACACACATTCATATACCAGTGTACGCAGACACTGGGGGTGAGTAGTGTCTTGCCCAAGGACACAACGACAGCATTCATCTGTGGGAGTGCCATACTGTAGGTCAGTGGATCTGACCGCTCTCCCAATGAGGTTTATGTCAAGACTGGAATTGGCTTAATTGGTATCACTACACTTTAATTAGCCTTTCATAATAAACAGAATAGTTCATTAAGAAGTCCATGCTTTATTAAGGTTAATTAAAGTGTAGTTATTATAAAATCCCAATTGCAATGGTTGTCCAATATGATTTAGCCCTACTGCAGAATATTCTCACAATGCTTGTGCAAATTCGACAGAAGAAAGAACAGACTTGCATAGAAATAATCTAAAATATACTTGAAATAATGGGTATACATATTTTTCCTTCCGTTTTGAGTTCAGAGGGGTGGCTGTCTGCATGGGAAGCATCATCATAGCTTGAAAAATGCCAGTGCAGCTCAGGGGGAGAGGGGTGGATAAAAGCTCTCATGATGTTGTGATAAGAAACAATGGCTTCCTCAGACAGAAGACTGGCCTTTGGTGAGAATATATTTTATCCCATTCAAAACAGAGCAGCGCCCAGGGACCAGCCAACCCCCACATACACACACACACACACACACACACACACACGCACGCACGCACACACGCATGCACACACACACAAACACTCTGTCACACAACTGTCCCGCTTGAGTGACATCATGACAACCGCATACATAAACATGAAGGTAAACCAATGGAAAGTCATATGGCCTAGCTCCAAGACAATGTTTCCAAACCTGGGGTACAGGGCTTAAAAGAATGTGTAATGGAACAGTAGGCCTATGCTTGTTTTTACAGAGACAGAAGTTTAATGCCAGCCTGTGGCTGGCTTATGTTAACATAAACAAAGTAATAACATCTCCATGGTGGAGGGTGTGACACACCCTCCACCAGAAGCTACATAGTGTCCCTTTAAAAAAGTAATGTATATGATTAAGCCTAAGGGCATTTCCTCGTAAATGGCTAGTCAGCTGAAACAGGAGACAGTGTAACTTAAACCTGTCCAGAGATCAGTAGGTCGCTGCTCGGCTCCTCCCTGCGTCACAGAAATCACCCACATGAATAATTTGTGGAGGATCTCACTAGCTGCAGGGAGGGCCACAAGACTGTCAAAGTCTGTCAAAACTTCTGATGGGACTGAAGCATCATGTAACAAGTAGACAACAAAACTAAATTACCTTAATATAAAATGCTGTTGGATGTGTTCAGTGGTTCATTGATTGACTGATTGATTTAATTTCAAGCAGAAAACAGAAAATGTGACTTTCACCTTTAGTTTATAACAGCGGTTCTCAAAGCTTTCACTCCAAGAACCACCAACAAAAAGATCTGGCTTTCTGAGTACCACCAGAGATAAACCAGGTCTATAATAATACTATTCTAGGGATAAACTAGGGCTAAACAAGGCCTAAAATGGGAATACGTACATCATTGTTACTGTAGTTTCCACAAAGATATTACCCAAGAGAGCACCCAAAAAGTGGATAAATGTAAGTAAATATTAGAACTGTAGAGGACCTCGCATGCCACACCAGAACCACAGTTTGAAAAACATATTTATAATATTTACAGATTTGTAGCGCAAAGGAATACAAGTCTATCTTATTTCCATTATACTGAAAGCTAAAGAAAAAAATCTAACAAAAACAAACAAACTTAGCATATATCGTCCCCACATACAACGTACAACACATGGATGTACACACAGGTTCATACACATTTACGCTTCTCGAAATGGAGTGGGAAATGTTTTGAAAATAATATGGCTTTAAACTTGCACAACGTACCACTCTTGCGAATGCGCTCCTCCAGTACCTCTGAGTGGCCAGCAGGTGTCTTCCGATTGAAGACCTGAGCCGACCGCAGAAACATGGCTTCCACAGCTGAGCCCTTCAACAGAGCTATCTGATCCTCATGATCCAAAGACAGAAAACCTGACGAATCAAAGGAGTTTTATTTGTCTGAAGTAAAAACAGACATTGTGTGACCAAGGGATGAGTGATAAAAATCTAATCGTAATCTGATCCCTGAGACCATCTACTTTTATTATGGTATTGTGATTCACTCCTTTTTAATACAGGTCTATGTTCAAAAACTGACACAACACAGTGAAGAGTGAACTTTCAGAAAAAGCAGATAGCCACTGTAATCTGTAATTCGGTTGGCCAGCCCACCCCTGTTGTATTCTTAGATATCACCACTCGATGCTAGCTATGTTACTTCTGTCTGATAGTGTGCCACCTTTGGTCTGACAGAAGAAGACCAGAGAGCACAGGTGAGTCATCATATCTGCCACCTACTGGTAAAAAAATGTAATAAACTGTCAGGTGGTAACTTTAAAGACTGTATGAAGATACTAATAAAAGATGAATCATGATAAAATCAATTGCCCAGCCCTTTGTGACCAATAAAGAGAGAATACCTGGGATGTTTTTTGTAAACTCAACGAGAACTTGGACCTGACTTGTGGCCATCTCTGTCAGGAGGAGAAAGTTTTCCTCTGCACTGTACTGGTCATGAAGCTACAATGGAATAAGGAGAATAAAAGTTACAGCTATACATGTCCATTTGCAAAATTGATATTACCACTATAATAATCATAATATTGTAATCATGTTAAAATACAGCAGACTTTAAAGGTGCACTATGTAACACTTTTTTACGTGCTTGTCTCTATGGAAATACTATTGCTTTGCCTGGAATGCTCCACAGTATAGCATTAACAACTATCTTGCATTTGTTCAATTACAGGTATATACAAATACTTTGAAATACAAACATTCTTACTTGGAGTGAGCCCACCGCTTCACAGATGTGACGTGTAAGTTGGCCTGATGACCTGCTTGGTTTCTTTGAGAGAAGTTTAATACCATATTGTAGAACAATAACATCTCTATGGAGATGAGTTCCACCAGAAAAGTTACATACTGCACCTTTAAAAGCATCTATTAAAACCATCTGAATCATTCTGAAATGCTGCCATCCTATATTCACAAACCCTGACCGATCACACAGCCAAACTACCCCAAACTACCACAAATGCACAAGAATGGTAAGTGAGGGAACAACTACAGTTGTGATACCTGTAAGCTGTCACTGAAAGAAAATAGAAAATGGTATACCAGTCTCTTGGCGACATCCTGGGGTATTTGATGTCTTTCGTAAGCCTTTAAAATGGCTTGCATAAGTACTTGTTGTTCTTTGGTGATCTCAACTTTGTTCTAGATAAGAGAGACAGCCTGGCTTTAGCATGGTGATATCTCTGGATCACTTGGTCCATTTGAAGCACAGACCTTGAGCAGTTTGGTGGTGGAGGTGACCTGTTTACTGTCTGTTTGCTCGCCCCCCTCCGTCTCTTCTCCCATCGATCCTGTGCCTGGTGACGACTTTGTGTTTTTCCGTAGCCTTTTAGATTTGCACTGGATTTCGGTGAGGAGGCCTGCAAAGAGAAATGTAAAAGTTATGGGTAAGTTATAGCTATACATTTTCCAACAGGCTCCTACATCTCGGCTCCCACGGTGAAAAATACAGAACTACATTCATACCATACTCCTTACAACTGTACAACTCCCCCTCATGGCATGGATAACCTTATACCAGGGTTGGATAAAGTAGCCAAAAATTGTATTCAAGTAAGTGTAACTCTACTTCAAAATAATATTACTAGGAAAACTACTAGTCAAGTAAGAGTATAAAGAGTAAGTAAGAGTACTATTACTTCAGTAAATATTTCTCAGATAGGAGTAAAAGTATGCTGCTGAAAAGTACTGTGAAAAGTACAATTTCTTTAAAAAGTTACTCAAGTAAATGTAACAGAGTAAATGTAACTGAAGACTACCCACCTCTGTCTTAGTCCATACAACTTTACAACAACTCACCCTTATGAAGCTGTGTCATGTCACTATTTCATTTTCACAGTCACCATTCCATCTTTGCACTGTTTTATTTGTACATACAAAACTATGGGTTTGCTACATTAATTATTTTGAAATTTGAATTTTATTACCATCAATTTTCTTGTTCTTTTTGATTATAATGTTACGTGTGAGCAACTGCGTTCAAAGTAATTTCCTTTGTGGATCAATAGTGTTTGTCTAGTTATGGTATAATTGTGGTTAACTGTAGACACTGGCAAATAGAGCCATGCAAGCCTGTGTGCTATATTAATTACAAGTCTGCTGCACTATTCATGAGCAACAGGAGTCCAGCCAGTCCTCCTGCTGTAGTGATGGGCATAAAAAGTAATATAGGCACAAATGGTAGGACAACTGTACTCTATCTGGCAATAGATGACATTATATTATCCATCTTTATGCATGGCCTTTCTGCAATTAAGAATATCAAATGAAAACAATATATATTGATTTGAATCGCTGCAGCAGATCTTTTTTTTCTGGTTCTATTCAGGTAAAATTGCCAGATGAATTTTAGGTTTATATTTAAGTTCAGCCTATAATACACATACTTCCCTCTCCATAGACATTTCCTCTTCTGGGGGATCCCGAGTGTTCCAGGCCAGCTGAGAGAACATAGTCCCTCTGGTGTGTCCTGGGTCTTCCCTGGGACCTTCTCCTGGTGGGACATGCCCAGAAAACCTCTCCAGGGAGGCATCCAAGAGGCATCCAAAACATATACCCAAGCCACCTCAGCTGGCTTCTCTCAACGGGAAGGAGCAGCGGTTCTACTCCAAGCTCCATCCGTGTGACTGAGCTCCTCTCCCTATCTCTAAGGGAGTTTTATTTCCCATTTATTTGCTCTTATTAAGACCTATTATTATATCAATATTTTGTTAGCTACTGTGTCCAAGATGACTATGTAATCCCTCAGTTATCCTGAGAGAGTCCATAGCAAAAGAATCAATGAATTACTTCTTATAAAAATGAAACTTCTTTTTAAGAACTTTTAACTGAAGTAGATTATCTTTTTGTATTGTTACTCTGCAGTAATCAGAAAGGCATTCATATTAATTTCCTTAATTGGTTACTAAATCCAGCATGTGGCGTTGTATGAACTTTTTCTATTTTTGCAACAAAAGCTTGACCCTAAACTTTAATAAGGTGCGCGCAGAACTCTGTGAGGAAGATGACACCTCTGGACTAGTGATGTCACAATGCTCAAATTTCAAACTCAAATTCAATAGGAAAATGCTTGCTTCTAGATACCAATTTTGATATGACAATGATAATAATGCATGCTTTTCTGTAATGGAATGGCAGTTTCAATACAAAATTGTCATTCATATAATGTGGTTTTATACTATTCTGATCCATAAAATTTTAAAATGCTGCCACTTTTAATAATGATCAAATAAAGTTTAAATAGTAGATTCAGGCTTAGTAACTACTTCATTACAGGGTTAGGATTAGGGTAGTTTTGTCATTCTTAATAAACTATTTGTCATGCTATTTTTGGGTTGTTAAAAGTGTAAGTGGTACCAAACCTTATTCAGAAAGGGTACAATTTTGCACTATGTATGTACATTTTCAGCATTAACTTGTCCAAATCAATATCTAGTTACAATATTAGCTTTCTCTAAACCTATCAATATGTTTCTGACAAAACTGAGGACATTGGCGTTAAACTACATGAGGAGGTACATTCAAACTCACATTCAGCCAGCATGCCCATCTCTTTGCACTTCCGGAGTCGACATTCTTGGCATTTCCGTCTCATGTACATGTCCATTTCACAGTTACCTCCACTTTTACATTTGTACACAGCATTCTTTGTGATGCTCCGGCGAAAAAATCCTACAACAACCAAGAAGACAATAACAAAAATAAATACAATGGGTTATATAGGCTATTTGTTCTGATAATCCCTATATCGACTTCCAAGGTGCACTATGTAACTTTTTGATAGAGGGTCCACCACTCCCCGGTATTTTAATGCCTGACTGTGGCAGGCATTAAACTTATCTAACTCCAAGACAAACAAATGACACCACTAGGCCAACTACAGGTCAGATCAGTGGAAAGGCAACCCCAAGTTTTTGTTTTAGATAATAACGCCTGTAATTGAATACATGAAAGATAAATACTGTAATGATATTTTGTGTTTAGCTCAGAGTTGACACCTTTAGTTGCTCTTGTAACTGTTTATGTGTTAATGTTAATGTAACTGCTTTTGTATGTGACACTTGGTTGACTGTTGTTTTGCTCTTGTTTTGCCGTGGGTTATGGCCTACAGTATCCCTTGTGTTCAGAAAATAAACAATCAGAAGAAATTCGATGTGTATCCTCACACGCCTACAATATACTAACTAATAAAGTCTTATTCTGAAATTTATTTATTGCAGCTCATGTTTTTAAGATGCACTATGTAACTTTTTGATGGTGGGCCCTCCACTTGCTTCTCTCCAGTGTAAAAGCTTTGCCTAAAATGTTCCACAGACATGCATTAAACTTATCTAACTCCATGAAGACAAACAGGTGACACTACCAGGCCAAGCTACAAGTCAGATCTGTAGAGTTTTTATTTTAGAAAATAACACATGTAATTGAATACATAAAAGACAGAGAGGCAAACTTCCTATCTGTTGTACTGTATCTGTATTACTTCCTTTTGAAAAGGTTTTCCTGGGATCACCATGATTTCGGGTTTTTGTGAGCTCAGAAAAGTTTCTTTTGTTTTTTGGACCCCTGAGATGCTACGACTTTCCTGGGCTACCAAGAAGCCAGATAACATCCATAATCTTACACAGTGTTATTGTTTAATGTGATCATTTCCTGTAGCAATGTCTCACACATCAAAATGTGTTTTATCTGACAGGCCTAGTTCCATCTGCTTTTAGATAAGAAGTTGTAAAAAGATAGCATTCCTAGAATCCATTTCAAGTCCAAGTTAAATGAATGTCTATTAATAGTTCAGCAGATTTTGGCAGCCAATCTGTGAACTGTGTACAAGGACAGAACCTTTGACACAATTATGTTTATACTGGAAATGACAGAAGTTCCCATACACTGATTCACCAGACAGTGGGGCTTTAAATTGTAAATCGCCCCTTCTATGGAACTGTTATTACAGTCCTACATAGAACATTAGGCCCAAAGACATGCATGAGTGTAGCGGGGCTCGTATTGCCATTGCATTGTACCACAGAAAGCTGAGAGGACACCTGACTCTCTACAGCAGCAGCAGAGTTCAGCTGGACCAAGCCAGTCAAACAGCAGGACATGGCCACTGTACCATTGTCTAAAGCCAGAGTGGAATTACACATAGTTGTACACTGTGCTGGATGATTTGGGAAAACAATTTAACTGATTTGATTTAAATGATAAACTGAAAGCGTCCAGAAGAATTCACAAAAAAGACTGAAGTATGAACTGGCTAATACAATACAACTACTGGAGCTCAACAGTGACCATCTGCTTTGGTTCTGAAAGTAAATTTTCCATTCATTTTTCCCCATAGACTTTTTGAAAAATTCACATATTAAGAGATCAAAGGCATCGTGGAGGCTAACCAGCTATATGCTAACTAAAATCCATAATACACTTGATTTAAGCCCAAAATGCAAATTTTTTTTTTTTTTTTTTTTTGGAATCAATGACAGGATATTTTGTTGTTTATGGAGGAAATTGTGACACTTTCAAAATTGCAGCCTTTTTGCTAACTCCGTCCATTCACATTTTGATACAACTGCGATTATTGTACACTGTGTGCTTTGGCAGGAATCACCCAGTCATAAAATCATGTAAAGGCCATAACAGTAACAGTTAAAACAACACACTATACTAGTCATATTCTCAAGGTTAAAAGCATGTTTAAACCTGAGCTAATTGTAGGAGTGTAGTTTACAACAAGGTTTACAAAGCATATACGATATACAGACTAGTACATTTTAAAGGATCCACACCCTGATCACAGTAACTATTCATTTTTCAACTGGTCAACTGGTATGTTAAATTGATATGTTGTATTAACTTTAAACTCATAGTAGTACTTTTAATCACAATACTACTGTACTGTTACAATATACCTAATTCTTAGATCCAGTAACTAAAACGCAGATGCCACAACATCCTTTGTCCCATATCAGTTCTATTAATTAAACCAGAAGAACCAATTAAGCAATCTTTTCGATCCTTTCATAATTGTCATGTTGTTGCTAGTATATATATCTTACAGTTATGAAGTTATTATTCAGTTACTGTGAGCAGGTTCACCTCTCTACAGATCTGACCTTTAACTTGGCCTGGTGGTTTAAACTGCTTGTCTATAAGGAGATAGATAAGTTTAATGCCACACTGTGGAACATTCCAGGCCAGGCATTTATTTATTTATTCTATTGACCTTTATTTAACCAGGATAGTCCCACTGAGATTAAGAATCTCTTTTTTCAGGGGAGTCCTTGCCCCAGAGAGGAGGACCCCATTGTACATGTTTTTAGTCGTAGGGGAAAATGGAGCACATGCAAACTCCATGCAGAAAGACCCTGCGCTGCCCTACAATCTAACCCAGGACCTTCTTGCTGTGAGGTGTGAGCACTAATTGCTACCACCGTGTCATGGAGACAAGCCGGTGCCGCAACATCCACCAGAAAAGTTACTCTGTTCACCTTTAATACCATAACTAACTATCTGTTATATACTAACTAGATTGACACAGTGCATTGTGAGGCTTGTATAGCCCCTCCCTCTCACCTTTGCAGCCCTCACATGTCAGAGCGTTATAGTGGTATCCCGACGCCTTGTCTCCACACACCACACACAGCTCCTCCCCTTTAACACGCCCTGCTTGCATGTGCCTGGTCCTCTTACACACTACAGGCACAGCAGCAGAGACCTCCTCCATCTCTGCCTCATAGCCCACCTCCAAAGGGCCTTTCCTCAGCTCGTATATCCCTGTGCTGTGTGTGTACCAGTCGTCCCCGTGGTACTGGGGGTAGTAGTTGTGGCTGGAGTAGTATGGTGAGGGAGCAGAGGACATGTGGGGCTCCATGGATGGGTACTGCATGCTCGGGCAGCTGCTGAATGGCAACATGTCAGAGTCTTGCAGGAGAGGGCTGGCTTGGTCCACCAAAATATCTGAAGAAATGAGAATAGTACAAAAGAGTTACTATGTGTCAAATGGCCAAACAGTATAACACCTTAGGCTGTTAAAATGAGGATTTTAAAATGCTTTTAGGACATAGAAATGAGATTTATAACTTCAAATTAGGACTGTGTGATACGCGATAAAAAAGTCACCTGAATCTACAAACTGTGTAATTTAGTTTTTTTGCTTTATGCTCAAACACTTTTCCCCGCTCAGTATTCAGGGGCAATAGTAACTCACTTGGTAGAGCATTTCTCCAGAGATCCAAAAGTTGGTGGTTTAAATCCCACTCTCAGCATAAACATCACTGCTGTCTACGTACACTGTTGTATGAATGTATATGAATGTATGTGTGAATGGGTGAGTAGTTCCTTGATGTAAAGCACTTTGAGTGCCTTGAACGTGGAAAGCACCATATAGACAAGGAAGTAAGTTACATGTCAGGTCTGTGGAGAGAAGTGACCCCATTCACGTTGACTGTAAAGGAAATTAAAATATTGTGTGATTATTTTACCTTTTAGAAATCACTTGGTTTTGTAACTAAAACTCATTTGGTTTGGAAGTTAAAGACAGTGTTAGGGAAACCTTTCATGTAAAGCCTTTGTTCCCTTTTGGTTGTTGTGTGTTTGTAATGTATATGAAGATAGATGCAACCAGACCAGTTGGCCTTCAGCTCTCTCTCTCTTTTGAAGTGTATCACACCTTGTATTGTTTTAACTCCACATGTTACATCCTGAGGTAAACCAGCTCATGAATGCCACCAGGAGCTTGTCTGACCACACCTCAGTAGGAGTGTCCTTACTTTGATATGTATGTTCTCTGGTCATCTCAAACTATATAAACATAGTGATGTGTATGGTTCGGGGTCTGACTCTGGAGGAGATGCTGTTGGCAACTCGGTTGGACCTATTTCTTGCAAGAAATAAACTCTTTGTCTTCGATTCAACATTCACCAGAGCCTACAAAAGGAGTCTTATTCCATGACACCATGATCCTATTGGTCAACTTCTGTGATGCTCTGAGGTGGATTCAACCAATTACAGTGAATCACATTCTTAAATATAGTATAAAGCTACTTCATCATGTACACAAATTGTGATGAAAATGAAATTTTGATGTACACTCAAGAAAATGGTCATATCATCATAGTTTCATATCACCCACCCCTACTTCAATTACAACTCAGTTACAAATTAGCTACATGGTTTTTAACAACGTAACACTGACAGATGTGTTTTGTATAGTAAATCATTTATGCACTGAATTGATCACAAGTTCGGGAAGACATCACCAAAGAACTAAAATGTGTTTTTTTTTTATATGGGAAAATGACATATTTGTATATTTCACACACAGCTTGGCCTGGCATTAACCACCATCTTTTTATCATTATTGCAATAATATTCATCCATATGGGCTGCTCTCCTGAACGGATATAGACTAACAAAAGATTCATGAAATAAATCAGTGCAAAGAGTACATTGATGACCGCAATCTCTGTAGCCCATTTTTAGTCCTCCAAAACTACATATAAAAAACAATAGATGCAGCCCTTTTTGTGCAGGGGTGTAGCAGCAAATTCTGGACCCTAGGTAAAAATCATCTTGGGGAGGCTGCACTACATATTGTCTTATGAAAAATGCATCACAGACTTTGTGAGGGGCCTCTCCATGCACTAGGCCCTGAGTAAACAGTACCCTTTGTCCCCCCAGTCCGATGCCCCTGTGCCAGTGCAGTGGTGAATAGTCCAATAAAAAAATTCTCAGAAAAGTTGTATGTTGTCCAGGTTAAAGATAACACAGTTGGATGTGCAGTACTTAACATGACCATAAAACTATAAATCATTAACAATTACTGTTTGAAGAGAATTCCTTAAGAGTGCTGCTGCAAATACAAAAACATGTTGTGTACTGAGAAATCTATAGCACTAAAAAGCTATGGTTAAAAAAAGTAGAGACAATGAGTCCTCTATAGTCGTATATCATATGGTTTTACAGTAGTACAACATCTGGTCAGCCTTCTCTAGTTTTAAAATCCGGATCTTGGTCAGGACGAAAAGCCTATTACTGTAATTGTATTGTGTATGTTTTTGCTGTTGCGCTAAACTAGATTCTACCAGGAAGCACTACCCACAATATGGAGAAGAAAGATACCTAGAGAAAGGCAGAACATGCAAGCTGTAGACAAGAGTTTACACAAGTCCACTGTGTCACTTCTAATGCTAAATGTTGTATGGCACAACTAGGGCTGCAACTAACAATTATTTTAGTTGGTTATTTTTTAGTCAACTAGTCAACAATCATTGTGTACTGAGATTTCTAAAGTACATTTTTAACCAAATGGAGGTTGAAATATGCTCACTCAAAGCTTCTAGATAGAAAACATTTACAAATGATAAGGTGTTTTATTGATGAAATTATGAGTTAATTACGTCACTGTCTTTGATGTCAAAGTTTTTGGCATGTGTTTTAGAGTCATATAGTCAGCGATTATTGTTAACGATTATTATGTACGATAATTATGATTATTTAGTAGTTGAGTAGTTGTGATTGTTCTGATTAATCACTGCAATCCTAATAACAACTTTTACTGACAACATTACAAGACACCTGTAGTAACCATAAGACCCATTTTTAGCTTTTCTTTCACCTAAAATGCCAGACATCCTCCCTGTTGTACACACTAACCTCTTGATGACTTGGTTTGTACCATGGCCATCTTGGTGGATTCCACGGTCCACTGTACTCTATGGTCCAATCTGTTCCATACAATTAACATCCAGTTCCATTTTACAGTGTATTTTTTTGTTTTTCTTGCATGTTTCTAGATGGAGGCTCCGCATTTGAAGAAATGTACTGCTTGGTTCAGCTCGTTTAAGAAATCTCAGAAAGAGCAAAGGTTGAACGGGCTAAATATTAACTAAACAATCACTTTTGTGTTTTATTACAAGTAGCCACCCTGTGTTTCAAGTACAAGTCACTGCTACTGTCAGACTGGATTTGTTTAGGAAATGAATCTGGCCTGGGCCAATGTGGTAGGGATAACAGGTTAATGGTCCACCTGCTTGTCTCTATGGAGATGTTATTGCTTTGCCTGGGATGTTCCACATTATTGCATTACACTTGTCTGTCTTCATAGAGACTATCCAGAGACACCACTAGACCAAGTTACAGGTCAGATCTGTGGAGAGGCAAACTGTGTAGAAGGCATGCATGTTTTCAAGGTATTTTTTAATGAATAAAAACACATGCCATTCAATAACTGCTAGATATAAAGTGTAATGTCATATTGTGGAGTAATCGAGGCAAAGAAAAGTTCCATAATGCATCTTTAGATTTTGCATCATTTGTCACTTCACTGGTTTACTGGTTTTGAGTTCAGACATTTTGTATTTCTAAAATAGAATATGGTCAAATTATCAGTTGTATAAAGCAGCCAGTATTCCATTACATAAGGACATAAAATCCACAAATATTGAATCTGATAATGTATAGTGACAGGACCTATTATCTCTCTTTCCAACCACAACAAAATCTGCAAACTAATAACAAACCTGCTTAACCAGCTTCCATCTCCACCAAACTCCACAGGTCCATAAACAAGCATTTTAATGATGGTGAAATTGCCCCATAGTCCAGTAGACTAATCACTAACTGTTTCAGTGGTATAATAAATATTACAAAGTTCAGAATGTTTACGCCTGTTTGAACTCTGGACGTACAGTACATTTATTTTATAGATAACATCAGAGATTCCTTGACAATTGAAGCTGCAAAATATTATTTTGTTCATTTATTTACTTATTAACTGGTCTAATCTCTATAAACCTCGAGTCACTATATGAACAAGCAGGACAAACTATACACATCTCAACACAGCTATGTTTGGCAGTAATAGAAATGAGCTGGAACAATACAGATGAACTCTCAGCGTTGTCTCACCCTCTCTCTCCTGTTTACTAGTGCAGTGACAGTTATTACTTATAACTGTCGCTTACTCGTCTTATAGTATTTTTATAGTCTTGTTTTATGATATTTATCCCCAAACGATGCACCATGCTAGCCCTGTACATGTGTCATCCTCGTGCAGTAATCATGTGCAGTACTGTCACATCATATGAATCATATGAGTCACTTTACCTGCTGTTTATCCTGTTCATATGCTTCATATGCTGCAGTGTAAATAATAATAGTCAGAGCCACAGTTACATGTAATAGTGCTGTAGCCCTTTACTTTTTATTATTTTACTATACCTGCACATTGTTGTGTGAGTGAAGTGTCTTAGCTTACGGTAGGTTGTGGTTAAAGGGCTCATATTACATTACATTGTTTTCTGATCTATGTTATAATGTTGTTTCCTCATCACAAACATACTTGTTTCATTCAAACATGTTTAAGACACAATTCCTGCATATTTAGCTTGAGTTCTTCCCTCAGACAGAAAACACTTTGCGATGCCATGTGGTAATGCAAGACATGCTCCACTGTGTTTTTAAACTCCATACAGTTTCACTAGAATCATTTGAATGATTTTAGCCCTGGTATATAACTCCAGGTATGTTTTTGAGGAGGTAACACCATTATAACATGGCTTAAAGCTCACATAAGTCAATTTTGTGTAATATGGGACCTTTAAGCTACACTTGACTGACCACAAAGGTTGTGATTGTATGTCATGTGTTCTGAGACATACCAAAGAGGTGCGAGCTCTCAGACAAGGAGAAGTCATCACTGGGCGGGAGCTGTAGTTGTCCCACCACATTGATGTCGGGGCCCACCCACTCGTTCATTCAGGAGCCTCTAAGTGGGTCAGGGGGACTTGCTTTTGCTATACTGTAACAAATACATATTATTAGAAGGAATTACTTCATTTTACAGCATATTAGGCAAACATATACACACTTGCAAATAGACCACGTCACAATTGGGACTAAAGTGGGACTAAATTCGAAACCCTTGTAATCCTGGACTAGATCAGGATGAAACCAGGACTATAACAGGACCAAGACAAGTCTACATCTGATCTAAACTGGGCTCAAACCAGGACCTAACAAAGAATGCATGCTAGTTCTTTTCAGTGTAGGCCAGTGGTGGATGAAGTACTCAGTTTTGTTACTTAAGTAAAAGTGCAGAGGTAAAAAGTTATTCAAGTAAAAGTAAAAGTATCACTTAAGTAAAGTATTTAAGTACCTGTTTAAAGTAAGTATTTCACACAAGTGCTGTTAATTTGTTAAAGTGTTAAATGTAGTGATATTGATTATTCTGCTTTCAAAAATGGTGAAGTAAAAGTAAAAAAAAAAAAAAAAAAAATCCACTGTAAAATTTACTTAAGTAACTTACTATTTGCACTTTGTTACTTTCCACCACTGGTGTAGGCTATATGTCAGCAAGGTCATAATTTCCCTTTACACCATTTAGAAACTATTATAGCATTTGTTTTAATAAAGCATGTAACATGATGGGTATGGCATCAGCATTAATGAAAGTGAAAAGATTTACCATAATTAAAAACTATACAGTTTGCTGTGGTGACTTTGACCACGGCTGTCAAGTTGCTGTCTACAAGCTGGGTTATAAAATGTGATACAACTGTAAAAGTAATATAAGAACTTTAGTTGGAAATACTATTGAGGTACACTGTAGGCATAATGTTCATAAAGTGTAGTCAAAAATGTGTCTTTGGCTTAGCAGAACTGTCCTTTCTTTGTGTAAAAGGTAAGTTATGATTAACTTGATTAAAAAAAAAGTACACATATGTCATTAATTACCATATCCACTTTCACGGCAATACAATGCAATGTAAGGTTAACCTAAATAATCTACTTATTCAGAGCTTAATTCCTAGTATTATTCTTCAATTACAAGAAGCAGAGGCCAAAGTCAACAGAAGGCTGCCATTACCACAGAAAGCATATTGTCTTTATGTGAAATATATACGTGTGTATTATTTTTATTTACCATATTAACAACTCCACTGTCTTCCAAATACATTTTTAGTAAATTTGATTCGTTTTGTATATTTGACCTCAACCCACGTGAGATACTTCTTATAGCCTATATCACGACTGACACATTGTTTTAATTACTTATAATACCTGTAGAGTAATTTCCCCCAGGATTCAACCCACATCCCCTTTTACCAACCTACACAACTTACCCTGGCATACAAGTACAACAATATGTGTCAACTTAACATAACAGCTCTTACCTTCTGTCTTCCTTTAAGCTGTTACAATCCGAGTTTTCTTGAAAATGTGTTTAATTTTTTTTTTTATTTCCACGGTGACAGCACCATCAGTGAGTATCCCTATATCTGTGTTTGGACGCAGTGAGAACATGTGTGAGCAGCTAGGGTCAGGGAGAGCTAGTTGGTGGTTATTAATTAAGCTTGTCCATTACATTCAACCCCCTACAAAAAGAAGTCTTATCCAGTATGTATAAATGAGTTGGAAATCCCACCCACAGCTGAGACTACCACATGCGACACTGGAGAAGACCTTTAGTAGTATTTGCAATTAATATTAACATATTAATGCACTGATTGACATAACCAATGGCTGACAGCTGTTTCAAATGTGCTACTTACTTCTTGATAAATTTGAATTATATCAAATGAAACAAACCAATGAATTCGCTGTGATGTCAAACTATATGTTGATTTTTTTTTTTTTTTTAATTCTGGTTCTTCGAAATTTGCGTAAACAGTTTGGCAATGACACAACATTCGTCCTTGAACTTATCAAGGCTGCTTTGTCATACCACTGTGATGCATGGCCAAAGAACTCCCATGTTAACTCCTAAAAACACATATTAATCTGAAGAATTAAATTATAATTATACCAACAAAATGGTGCCAAAAACAATAGTTTAATCATTAATGGGTTGTTGCTCCATCTGCAGAGGCCCTCCTGAGTCAACAGACAGTCTCTTTGGAATAAACAGAACCTTTGCCATTGGCTGTCAGATATCTGTGGACTATGTGGTGTGTGGCATGTGATGTGCTGGAGACACTATAGACACCCACTCACTGATTCGAACATACATGTCAATTTAAAGCGGGCATATTGTGTAAATTTGATTTTTATGAAATTTGAATTATGTTATAATTGTATTCTCATTATTAACTTACTCAAAGTTGTATTTCAATTGATTCATGCATGTTTGAGTGATCCTGTATTATCTTGCATTTGAGAATTGAGTGCCCAGAAAATGTCTGTTTTTCACCTACCCCCTATCCCTGCCCACTGCTCTGCACCATAGACTGTATAAAGAAGTGGATTAAGGAAGCGTGATGTCCCCCATAGCTTTCAGCTCCAGTCAAATGAAGCTCACTAAGGCTAGCAGTTATAGGGGCCAATTTGGAGCTGAGTTCCATATTTGGAATTCTGACTATTTTCATAGCAACCAAAGAGCCGATCTGGAGCAAGGCTGTTGAAGGTAACGCCCCTTGTTTAGCATGATGCAGGCGATTAGTAACACTCTCAATCAAACCTGTTGCTAACACTCACCAGTGTGACCTTGGAGAAAGAAGGCGCCTAATTTATTTATTATTAATGTTCATATCTTGACTTATAGAAAAAATAGTGAAAAAAAAATGCCAGGATCATGTAGAGTGGATTAATAGGAACATTTTAAGACCAAAATGACGAGTCTGACAGCATTAGTTATGGAGAGAGGGCTCACTGTTTTTCAATAGAAAGTGAAATGGAGCCGTATGTGTTCCTATTTGGAACGTGGCGGCTAACAGGTTAGCTATGTCCATTTATATATACATTTTATGGTACTTACAAGTGTATTTACAAGATTCAAACTCTGGGTTATACATGCAGGATTCAAAAATGTAATGTAGCCATTTTTCACCGATAAAAACACATGAAAATTTGCTAGTTGCTATGGTGAAATGTCACTATGAAAGCCAATTTATAATGAGCTAAATTTAAAATAATGATCCCCATATTATGGTTCAGTTTAAGTCTAAAAACACAGAAAATATAGAGATTGTAACATTATCAAATGCAGATTTAAGGCATGTGTATACTGTGTGAGGAGTATCCTGCACTAATTGGTTTTCACAGGCCAAAAAAGTAAGAACAGATAAGAGAAAGGATGTTTACCTCACAGTGATAGGAGACAGAGCCCTGTGTTTAAACAACAACTCATTTGAGAGCCCTGACATGACCAGTCCAAGCCAAAGAGAGATTGCTACGTTAAAGCTTTGTATGAATGATTTAGCAGTCAGACGAGAACGAATTACTGCACAAAAGGAGGTGTTAAGGGGCTTGTATTTGTTTACAGTTTAAACTTTTTCATGTATTTTTTACTCATAGGCTATTATAAAGGCACCACAAGTGAATAAGTGTATAGTCTTCAGCAATGGTGGAATGTAACCAAGTAAAAAGAGTAAAGTACTACCTAAATTTTAGGTATCTGTACTTTACTTACACAGTACATTTTAAAGTGGATACTTTTT
The DNA here is from genome assembly GCA_000787095.1 of Periophthalmodon schlosseri. Taxonomy (NCBI): domain Eukaryota; kingdom Metazoa; phylum Chordata; class Actinopteri; order Gobiiformes; family Gobiidae; genus Periophthalmodon; species Periophthalmodon schlosseri. The sequence continues at coordinate 70,243 of KN482518.1, read as the reverse complement.
ACTTTTACTTCACTACATTTGAGAGCAGATATCTGTACTGTATTTGTCTACTCCACTACATTTTTTAACTGGACTGAAAAGTAAAAGTATTTGTTATTATTGTTTGAGGCCTGCTAAAAAGGTGAGGGGTTTATTTTTAACACATTCATAATTTGAGCAAAATAAATAAAACAGGTAGAAATTATTTTTAACACATTCATAATTTGAGCAAAATAAATAAAAACAGGTAGAAAAAAATAATTGATTCAATTGTTTATGTTGAACAAAATTCAGCACAAATCTTGATCAAAATCACTACATTTGAAGCTTCAAAATTTGCACAAAATACTTGCCTTGACTTTTTTAGTCTTTAAGTACATTTTTAAGCTGGTACTTCAATACTTTTACTTAAGTTAATTTTTTCATGTGACACTTCTACTTTTACTTGAGTATTTTTTGCTCAGTATCTGTACTTTTACTTAAGAAACAGAACTGAGTACTTCTTCCAACACTGGTCTTCAGTAATTCAAATCTCTTATAAAGTTAGATCTCCCATTATAATCTTTAGGCTAACTTCTCTGACATGGATCCACTACAGCCACGCCAACATTAGCCACAAATTATGTTACTACATATTAAATCCTAATATTATAGGCTACTGTATGTTACTACTAACCTTTTAATAGGTCTGTCAAATTTTCCATAAACCTAGACGTTGCTAATGTCTTTAGGCATGTAGCAGTTTGTAGCACGTTGCAAAAATAATGGAAGAGGAATAGAATAACATAGTGTAGCGTAGCATCACATTTGACAATGCAAAAGTAGTTTAAAGGTGCTCTATGTAACTTTTCAGGTGGGCAGTCTTTTACCCCATCGGTTACACCTAGAAAAACATGCACGCAGTCTTACTTTGAACAGGGTTGCCCCTCTGCAGATCTGACCAAGCTCAACCCATCTCCTGACAGGTTGTTCCAGCGGCACTGAAGAATGGGTCAAGTGCAGAGGACAAATTTCTCTATGGGTTAATAAAGTGTGCTTTACCTTAACTTTAACTCAGCTTTATGGTATTGCCTGGATGTTTCCATGGATACAGATCATTTGTATGTTATACGGTGTCGTAGTAACATTTTAGCTGGTGGCAGACCCTTCATTAGAACATTTGCCTACTGCACTTTTAACTGTAGAAAATAATGTAGCAAAATGTGATGAAATTACAAAAAAATTTGGTATGTCTTAATTAAGAAGCTTGTAATCAGTGAAGTTGAGAACCAAAAACACGTGTTTATTTAAGTGCAGGTCAAATAAATGCAAATGTATAATGGACTGTACAAAACATTTATATTGTGCCATCATGATAAACAATGAAAGCTAAAGTTGCACTCTCCTTTTGAGTTAACCTAATGAGTTATTATGAACTGTTCTGGATATAAACCATGTCCCATAGCAAACAAGGAGAAACTGCAAATACAAACCACCGATAAGTAAATGAAGTAACACACTGAGTTATGTCATCCATTCATTTGTCTCACCAAAGGCTCAAAGCACGAACAATATAACGCTGATAATAATAAAATGCTACAGCCCCCAAACAAGAGGCAAAAGGTGCAAACATTCAGCAACATCAAATATTTACAGTACAGCCACAGGCAGATAAATCCAAGAAGCCTCATTATGTTAACACTGTACATTCCCTTTTTCACATTGCATAGCTCACACACATCTGCAAAAGTGGTCTAAAGAAGCCAATAAAAGCAATACATAGGGCTACCATTATTATCACAGTTTAAATGAAAGCTGGCTCAGTGGTTGATATGTTATAATGTACTATACATCCCTAAATAACACAGCAGCTTTATTTCACTGCTGTGGACGCTCCATCGCCTGCTTCTTTCATTAATATGTTATTGCTTTGCCTGGAAGGTTCACAAGATGGGATAAAGTTACTTTCATATATTAAACCAAAAAAATACATGTTTTGGTGGTGTCACCTGCTTGTCACCATAGAGCTTGCAAAGTTTTATGCTATTTTGTGGAACATTCCTGGCAAAACAACAATAAGGAGTTTGGAAAGGTTATATAGTGCCCATTTAATAGAACCTTTCAAAGTATATATACATTATGGGATGTTATTGACATTGCGACAGTTCAAAACAGCCAATCATGTTGGCTCTAAAAAAGCAAAGAATCATGGACTATGTAGTGCCCTAATTTTACCGTTCACCTTCAGTAACACAATATGTTAAACACACAGGGAATTGTAATGTAACATATTGTGAGACAGATTTTGCAATATCATAATAATACTGGCATATAATATTGACAGTAATCATACATAGGGGTGTGTGATATGAACACAATACTAGCACAATTTTCTAGAGCTTGATTTTATTGGATTCAGCTTTATAATATCTTTGAGAAGTAATTACAACTCTTCTGCTTGTTTAAATCCACCTGCCACTCACTCAACATCATGAAAATATCTAATTGTCACTTTGATCAGATCACAATTTCATTTTTACTTTCATATCACCCAGCCCTATTGTTACAACCTTCACAACCTATTTAACATCAACCAATGAATTGCTTTGCTACCACATATTAAAAGCCTTCTTCGTGATGTATACAGTACATGTGGATGTTCCCAATATTATCCGTAATATATCCATAATGGCAAAGCAAGCAAATGCATTCACTGGTATCCTTCCTGGTAGTCCCCGTTACCATAGTGCTCTTCCTCCTGTTGCATTGTGGCTCCCCTCTTCTTTTTCCAGCCCTCCCTGCGTCCAGAGGAATTGTCTGCAGTACCGTAGCTCTTTTTAGCAGCCACAGAATTCTCACTGTTAAGTTCGGCTTCCTCTGCTAGTTCATCATCATCCATAATGCCTAATTTATCCT
>KN482518.1:31172-61335 GCA_000787095.1 Periophthalmodon schlosseri | reverse complement strand
TTAAGACCTGAAAGCTCCTGACCATGCATGGAGGGTTCCATCCCAAATCCAGCACCCTGAGACTGTACACTGTAAGGAAGGCCGAGGCCTAGTGAGTGTGAGAGCCACTGTCCAGGATGAATTAGAAGAGCTGGAGATACTGCGATACTGACGCTCCAGCTACCAGGTCTCTGGTGGAGAACCTGAGGTGAGGATGAGATTTTTATATATATTTTCTTTTAAAGTCATATTATGTAGCTTTTTAGCCAAAAAGCAGACTAAAATAAAAGCATTTTATTGCAAAATGATAAAAAAACATGCATCTTTACTCTGAGCAGGCTTGCATCTCAACAAACCTGACTCTTTTATGTTATCGAACCTCTAAACAGTTACATTAAAATCTGAAATGATTCCAAGTATCCCCTGGTAAGTGCGTACCCCAGGTTGGGAAACACTGTGCTAAGAGACACACACACACACATGCACACGCACACACACAATTTTTACATACCTCCACTAAGCCCTGCAGGATCCGTACAAACATGACACATCCGTAGTGAACCCTGGCTGCAGACGGGATGAACATGTTCAGCATAGAGGTCAGAAAAATGGCCGCTCCAAACACTCTGTGGAAGAGAACAGAAAGTGTGTCCTTGTAATTCACATACATTTGCCTTGTTAAGATTAGAAATGGGTTGGACTGGAATTTTCAAAAATCAATTGATCTGAAATGCATGAGATTCTCTAAAATATAAGGCCTGCTGTACCCAATTTTCCATGTCTTTGAGCAAAGGTATAGCTATATCATATAAGCAGTTCTTGAGGTCAAATAAGTCCACTGTGGGTTTGCATCTAATAATAAAGCGTTTTCTTGTCCGAGAATCAGAAAGTGTGCAGTTAGCATGCTAGCTGTTGTCAGCATTACCACTCGGGCCTCTGAAAGTTGCGAAAAGCGCCTATAAATTAATTTGCGGTGAAGTAAAGAATAACCTTGGACCACTGCAAACTGCACCTTTAATGCCACTAGACATGTTTAAAATCACTGTGAGCTGAATCTCAAACTGAAATGCGATACCTATACATGTTATCTATATTGTAACACAATCACAATATTTGTCAGTCAATTTGTTATTTGGTATTTTCCCATTATTATTTTAGGTCTTATTTAGACACATCTCCCTAGTTGTACCTATACAAATACTTAACCAAACGACAGCACCCCAACATTGCAAAGACAGCTCAATACTGTGTGACCATATCTCCATCCATCTCACAGTCTAAAGCTTTCTGTCAGTCTCTCAGTATGACAGGTCTCACACCCAAACAATGTGATAACAACAAACAATAAAGTCACAGGTTACATGAATCACCACCAAAACTCACTAAAACCCAAACACTTGAAATATTGTCTTTTATTAAGCTTGTAAGAAACTAAATTATATTGCAACAACACCAAGTATCACACTGAAATTTACAGTGAATTATTTATTTTTAAATAAGAATATGTAACTAATCTAGTTTTAGTTATCAATGAACACATTAAGTTATTGGTATAAGGTATATTATCAAATACCTGAAAATTACGCATTTTTACTGTGAGCAGTGTCGCTTCTCCACAGATCACAACTGTATATTGGCCTGGTGGCATCATCTACCATGGAGATGGTTAAGTTTAATGCCATACTGTAGAACAATCAGGCAAAGCAATAACATCTCTATGACCAGTAGATGGTGACAGCCCAACAAGAAAGATGCACGTTAACAGAGCACCTTTAAGAGCAGAATTTATTGTGTCAAAATGTGTACTAAAACATCATTCTGTTCACAATCACAGTACTAGAGACTACTGATCTTCATGGTTGTCGAAAAAAATCTTATTGTGATTTTTCAGACAAGTATTGTGATTATATTTGCAAAAAAATATAATAAGATTCTGATCAAAGCGCACAACTAATACAGGAATCCCATGTATTTCAAAACATGAGGAAGTATAAACTACAGGAGGCACAATTTAAGAAATAACTGCAGCCTTTACTATATGATAACTGCGCCAGCTCAAATTTCGATTCAGTTATGATTAATTGTGCCAACTGAAATTTAAATTCGATTACGATTAATTGTGCAGCCCTACTAAACACAGTTATCAAATATTGCATTTTCCCCTCATATCATGCGACCCTGTCCTACCCCCCTTCCTTATGTTTTTCCGCCGGTGTGTAAGTGACACTTGTAATATTCCAGTAGCTGGTGTTTCAGGGAGAAATCAGAGGCAGGATCTTTCATTATTAACTCTGTCAGTGGCGTGTCCTCTTTTCCCGTGAAGCTTTTATTACAGCGCGGATATCTTCTTCATCACCACCGCTCAGCACACCACACCTTAACCCTTTCGCAATTACGAGGCTATAGACGAGATCTACCAACTCTATGGCATGTTTGGTCTTTCTTTTAAAATGTAATGTGTTAAAAAGGGGAAAAAAAAAAATATTATCAATATTGTGGAATATCACTGGTATCCAAATTACAAAATCTGGGTGCTTGGTTGGTTAAAAAGTGTGAAGTGAACTATATAGATCATGATGCATTGAGAGATTAAAGGTAGTGTAAGGAAGTGTAGTGGATTATATTTCATAAACATTGACAATTTGTGTCTCCATATAGAAAACATTGGGTAAAAACATATATTCTGATGATTTACACACAATTCAAACTTTTTTTTTTTTTTTACATGGTATAAAGATGTTTATGCTGAGATTGTTGTTTAAGTTGTTGTTTAAAGGTTCACTGTGTAACTTTTCTGGTAGCCGCCTGCTGGTCATAGGATGGCATTAAACATTTCTAAATGAATAAATGCAATACAGTCCATTTTAAATCTTTACTGTGGAACAATCTAGGCAAAGCAATAACATCTCCATGGAGATAAGCAAATGCAAAGGTGCATAGTGCATCTTTAAACCAATATAGAGGCACACTATGCATAAGTACTTGTACTGATACAATTAAACTTGGATATTGTTACAGTCCTATTTACCAGACCTAAGCTCTAAGCGCCTGTGGTGTTAAAGTGTTAACTGACCTGTTGGCAGACAGCTTGTTGGAGATGAATCCTCCAGGTATTTGAGTAACAATGTAACCCCAGAAAAAGGAGCCATGGATCAGGCCAACTGTCTCTGGATCCCAATTGAACTGGGCTTTCTGAAAATACATTTAAAGGTGTTCATTAAAATGTTTTACAAAGCTGACTAAGCCTTGATGTATCTAAGCTAGAATGGATCACAGGCCAGAGTACGTTAAGGGCAGTAGAATCCCAGGTGTGGAGATGTTCGGCCTCAGTTGTGTCCTTGGGCAAGACTGCTCAAAATGCATTTGTGTGCATTTTTACATAGTGATTAGAGGTGCCACAGGAGCAGCACAGTATGTATTAAATAACACATAGGAATGTTACAATAATATCAGACTGTAACAATCTCAAATTTTATGTTTGATGAAATTGTAACCTGAAGAATCACAATTATAATTAAAAAATGACATGGCATCGCTAATTGCATAATTAATGTATAAAATGAGAATGTCAACATGTATGTAAACAGTGTATCGGTATTGCTATGATTTTTTTATGCACATCCCAAGCTCAGATAAAGAGAGTGGGTTGTGCAAGGAACAGCATCTGATGAATTCCTATCCATGAGTTTAAGAATAATGACAAATCAGGACCGTTGCTGTAGTGATTAACAGGCTCTCAAAAAGGTGTTGTTTAAATCCATTTTGTGTTTTTTCTTGAGTTTTCAGAAATTCTAAACATTTTTTGCTAATGTGTGCATTGTATCTGCTGAACATTCCGCCACAGACATACACGCAGTATCCCACCCCCTGTCTGCTGTCACTGCAAAGTATCAATACCTGGATGACTGGAGTGCCATTGATGTAAACTGTGTTGTTGTTGACCATCTCTACAATGGCCACCCCGAGGTTACACCGGATCCCAAAGGAGATGCAGAAGCCCAGGCCGCTCAGCATGGCGATGATGTAGCGTTTTGGGAGTCCAAAACAGCTACAGTCCAGCAGGGGGGGCTCACGGGGGGTCGACGCCACGGGACGTCCATCCTCCGTCAGCTCAATGTCCTCCTCGTCCAAGTTGCTTCCATCAATTTTTCTATGAAAAAGAAATTAAAAGTTAAGAGTTACTAAGTGGTTTGCACTGATGTATTAATATGCCAAAATCTCATAAGAAGGGAAAGGATCAATATGAGTGGAAAACTATTTTTTTTAAAAAACAAAAACAAAATCCACCAACATATGACCACTTTTTGGTGACAAACCTGCCTGTAAATTAAGTAATGCTTAAAAAAAAGTTCATTTGTGCCAATTAAACCTATCAATCTTTTTCAACTACAGGTGCTTTTATTGCTAAAAAAAATACCTTGAAAAATATTCTTACAGTGAGTGAGGTCGCCTCTCTACTGATCTGATCTGTGACGTGGCCTATTGTCACCTGCGTGTTCCCATACAGATAAGACATGTTTTAGTTCATATTGTCAAGCATTTCAGGCAAAATCATGACATCTTCATGGAGACAAGCAGGTTGAGGACCCTCTAGCAGAAAAGTTACATAGCGCACATTTAAACATAAATTATGACAAGTCAGACAAGACGTCTTCATTTTAACATAAATTGGACCATAGAATATCCCTTCCCACATCCTCAAATTTACAATCCACTTCAAAGTAATGACATTAAATGAACACAACCAATAGTTTGTTCCTCTTTCTCTTGAATTCTTCATGACCTGTCCCTCACGCAGACACACCAAGCAGCTGGCATTATGCAACAATGGATGGATCTTTTCTGCAGAAGACACAGGCTGACACTTGACTTAAAGGTCAAAGGACAGGAGCTATCGCGTAGCTTGGTACAGGCGCATCGCTGCACGACACATTTTAAGAAGACATCTCTTAGTAATATAATTACCAGGATACTAAGCATAAGCAATAGGGAAGGGTTGTAAAAAATTTAACTAATTTGGGCAGATATTGATACTGTAAAGAATCACATACACTGAGCAAAGTTGTATATTTCCTGAATAGTTTTAGAATGATCTTGATCTTTATCAAACAAATAAGATCAGATGGCACTGCAAGAGACATCATTTTGTGTTGAAAACTAACCATTCTATTATAATTGAGTTGCTTAGTGCAAACATATTACAGCACAGATGCAGATGTCTTCAGATGTGTTTAGATGCAATTAAAGTGCGTTCAGTTTTTGATGGATACATACCCCCAGATTTTCTATAGTGATTTACTGATTTAACAACTAAGTCTGATCATAGACATCACAATAGAATTTTTTAAAAGGTAATTAAATGAAATGTAGAGAAAAATTTTTTTTCTCAAAAATAATCTAAAAAAAAACAACAACAAAAAAAATTAAACATTTTAGTCAAATAAATTTAAACTTGATGTGGAGCACACAATAAAATGAAGAAAGCCTCATTTATGAACACTGTTGGAGGTATGGCAATCTATTATATGATATGAATGAAAGTTAATAAAAACATGTGTTTTATTGCAATGTATCTTCTCCCGAAATGACACAGTGCTACAATTTCTGGGCAAAAATTCAAACACAAAGATTTGGTATTTGGTATTTGGTACCTACAACATTTAGTTTAGTTTAGCTGATATTCTTTCAAAGCAAATGGTGATACATGTAAAACATGTACCAGATATTAAAAATACATTTATATCTTAGAATAAAATCTTGTGTCACTTGTATTGCCTGTGAAGCACTAGAATCAAATATTGACTTATCTCTAGCATCTCAGGACTCTGCTGGCGCTCTGTGTCATTTTGACAGCACTTTTAATTAAGACCAGTGGTAACAGAAAGGATGGCGCTTACATGAAACTAAAATGAACAACCCCAAACAATTACATTTCTCTCACCTTTGAATTTTTCCTAGTGAATCCCCCACTGAGTTCTTCACCTCCTCTTTTCCAGGTTTAAACACCTTTTCCTTAAAACCTGCCAAGCCTTCGAATGGCATTGTTTCTGTAAGTCCGCTGCAAATCTTCTGATTCTAAAAAATTGAAATATCACGCTCTATAAAAAGCTGGTCTTCATCCTTCTTCATTCAATGGACCACACCTTTGAGAGATGTAAGGTAGACTTTTCCACTCCCCACTATCAAAAAAACCCTCTTCTAATTAGAGCTCATTGTGTCCAAATTGTGTAATATTGTAATCCAGTTATGTGTCTTGGTGAGTTGTGAAGCAGTCTGCAGGTGAACAGGTTGAATGAGAGATCTCCATCAGCTGTTGGGGAGTGGGCAGGAGGAGCAGCGTTTTGACCCAACCCCTCACATCCCTCCACATCAGCTGGCCCGGCTCGCACCGCCCCTTTAAACAGTCCGGTTCACCTGATAGCTCTGTGCCCTCCATGCTTAAATATGTATGATGCTTTGAGGAGAGGATCGCTGGACTATAGGTAGGGGAAAATAAGACAGTACAGAAGTTTAAAGGTGCACTGCGTAACATCTCTGCTTGTCTCCATGGAGATGTTTTTCCTTTGCCCAGAATGTTTCAGAAAAATGCCATTAAACGTACCTTGCCCTTATTCAATTACAGTTTTTTTTTTCATATAGCTAAAAAAACATGCATTCTTATGGCAAGCATGGCCGCGTCTCCACAGATCTGACCAGTAAATTGGCCTGGTGACGTCCTACTTGTCTTCATGAAGATGGATAAGTTGACTGTCATAATGTGGAACATCCAGGCAAAGAAATAACATCTCCATGATGAGAAGCAGGTGACGGACCCTCCACCAGAAAAGTTACATAGTGTACCTTTAAAGTTTTAACATTCTTAAAATGATTTAATAATTGTGTACACTGGTCATTTTAATACAAATAAATACAAAACCGCTGTTCCATCGGGGGGATGAATTTATTTACATAGCACATTTGAAAGCTGACCAAAGTGCTTCACATAAAAGTAAAAACAAAAAGAACAAATGCAAAAACAAACAAACAAACAAACAAACAGATATACAGATAACAATGTATAGGAAAAGTACAATAAAACAACATGATATCCTGTCTAGCTAGTAGTAAATGCCAGGGAGAAGAATTACTATTAATGTAAATACCTTTAACTTTGATCCTATGCTGACCATATTATCAGACCTTAATCTACAAATTAGTCTAAATCTAGACATTTTGCAGATTATTAAAAGAATATGTATTTTCATATGTATTTTCAATGAACAACCTGTTGCCTAGTCTTGAATTAAAATCACCACTGCCACCTAGTGACCGGACTGAGTTAGTGACCCTTATCATTCCGATCCCAAAATATTGTTTTACTTTATAGGTTTGTGTGTAGACCTATTATTATTGCCTGGAAATGCCATCCCTCCAGTGATTAGGATCCTACAGCCTATTGTTGGATATGAGCACATGGCTCTAAATTGTCAGGATTAGGCTAGAAGGAACACCAGAGTGTTAAGGAAGCAAACTGAAAGGTTTAAATCTTCTTTGTTGGCGAGGCTTATTGATAATCACGTGCAGGCTCTTAGGCCATCTGGATATGGATGAACTGTTGTTACTAACCTTTAATAATGCACATATTCAGCGAGTTTGCCGAGTGCTATGAAGAGAAATATCCGGGAGCCAAGCGCTTTGGAGCGGCAGCGGTGCCGCGCGCGGCCGGTAGGAGGAGACTGTCCTTTCTTCCGCGTTTGCTCTCCAACTGTCCTTAATACGCTGCACACAGCCATCTTTACGCACGGTCAATATTTACCCAGTGCTTTGGTATTGTGAGCTGATAACCTGACCGCTGGCTCCGGTTTTGCTCGTCGGTTGGCTTGTTGATACACCACTCGCACTGTTCTCCAGAAAAGAGGAGCACTTTATCCATGCATTTGTGTCCCGGGCCGCGGCACACCGCCTCTGGCCACAGCCATGTCCGCTCGGAGTGCGACGGCTGGCGGCGGTGACAGAGCGGCAGGCGAAGCGGCAGGTATTCAAGCGCTCTTTTTAACACAAATACTGTCATATTTATTGTGATTTATCAATGGGAGGGAAAGTAGACGAATATTTGCTGTAAATGCGTTGTGGTTTCGGATCGGCTATATGTAACTTTGCGCGTTTCGAAAACTAGGTCAGTAGATCAGTGGAGCAAGTCGTCCTCTGTGGTTTTTATGAAACCTTGTGTCGTGTTGTTTACCATCATATACACGTTTCCTGCACAATCTGCATATTCTTCTTATTGCAGTCTAAATATTTGCTTTTAAAACGTGTCTGTCTATGATTATTCCGAGGCTTAGCTTGGCGCAGCGAGAATAGCGCGGCCTGTTTACGATTCGAGATCAGGCTCCTTTCTGCCCGTGACAGCCGCTCTCTTGGCTGTTGTGCTCATAAATGGACGTGTTTTCCCGAATGAATAGTAATTTAATGAACGTGAATAGAAACGTCCTATGTTTGTTGTTTCTGATATCTGAACACCGTGAGATAGACTCTTCAGATAGAGCCATTCAAACAGTTGCTTAACCTGTACAATTAAAATGCCTGGTTTCATAACTAACACCAGAGCGCACTGTACAAGAAGGCTGCCCAAATGTCCAAATATAGTGTTGTGACTTTTAAACTGTGAAAAGCCAAATGTCTTGTTTTGTTATAATTTGGTTATTACAGTGTTATACTGCGTTATATTTGTCATGTTTTCCCCGTTTCTCATAAAAGTAGCCTAATTCCTGTTATTACTCTGTTACACTGTTTTCTGGCCCAAAACTCAAACTGACTACACATTTTTTTAAATTAAAATCTTAGTTGGCCTACATTTAATTTATTCTAGAACAGGACCTCCATGTAGACTACGTGGCTGTTGAATTATAGGCAATTTAATTCATAATCTTTACTCCAGTTTGCATAAATCCTACCCAGATTTGTGCAAAATATTAGCTTTGTAAATATTTGTGTTGTATAAAACTATTTAAGTATGTGACCGAAGTATGATTGTTAATTCCATAACAAAATGAAGAGGATAAATAAGAGTAGATTAGTAGAAATACTGAACTATAGGATGCATTCAGGCTTGTCCCAGTTACATCCTGGTTTAATCCAAGGTTAGACCTGATGTAGACTTGGTTTAGTCCTATTTTAGTCCTGGTCTAGTCCGGGTTTAGTTCCGGGGTGTAGTCCTAGTTTAGACGAAATATAAGGCATCCTCACAAATTGTGGACATGATCTCTCCAAAAAATCCTATTGCTGACCAGGTAAAAGTACAGGTAAATAATGTCATAATAATGTATTGAGCAGGTAGCTAATGCAGTGAAATGTGTAGCACCATATCCAATCATCTAGTGGCCTTCTCTATAACCCTGTAATCCAACAGATCTTGACAGAGGGAGTAGGATTAAAAATCAGGTTGATGCTGATCTGTTAATGGCTATTTGGGTCATGGGGCTTCTAGAACACTATCAAAAAGTGGCTGCTATGTGCTCCAATTTGTGCCAATTTAGGAGTTCTATTTCAAGTTCATACCTGCTCAGAATTTTTACAGTGTGTTTTTGCCTCTGTACGTATTGAATAAACTATTTTTGTACTATAGCCCCACACACATAACAGAAATACCCACAAAGGAAAAGTCGTGATTTAAACTCATTATGTCATCAAGGGAGTGACAGTAACCCAGATTGCATAATTTGTGCTGAGGAGATGTCCAAGTAGTTCATAAAGTGCTAAAAATACCCACTTTACTTTAGAAACAGGTTTATTTAACTTTCCGTACTGTAGCACTGGGTACTTCAATGGAACACAATACTTGTCTAGGAGATTTGATGACTTCTTCTCAGTAAGTTTATGTAGGATTTTTAGTTTAAAAATAGCCTACACTTTTCAAGACCTACAATCATTCTGTACAAAGGGTCAAAACACCTTTTTTATTTAGACAGTGTTATTACTGATGATCTATTGATCATCTATTTAGTGTTGTTTTAGCAAACATATTTAGTTATTTAGTAGCTCTCTGGGATTCCTTGAAATAAAATGTGTGTTATAAATCAAATATATTATTATTGTTTATATATAAAAATATACAGATGAGGTCAAGCTAATATGGAATACAAGCTGCTTTTGAAAATTAGAGATTAAAGCAACACTGTGTAACGTCCTAGAGGTGCATCATTTCATGGAAATAAAAAGGTAAAACCGTAGCATAACCGCCCATAGCATAACGAACCTTTGGAACATTGTCCATAGAGATTAGTTTGATGCCCTACCGTGGAATACTAAAGCCCAGTGGTTCCCAGACTTGCATCTCGCATGTAAGAACACATGTTTCCTAAGTTTTTCAGTGCAATAACAACAACAACAACAAAAACAGGCTTTTATTTTAGTACATTTCTCTTTAAGTCTCAAGAGGTTCAAGGCCAGTGACAGTAACTCAAGATTGAATCCTTTGTGCTGGGAAGATGTCCAAATTTCACAAAGCACTATAAAAGGCCTACTTTTTTGGGAGGGGTTTAGGGCTTTAAGTGCCAAGAGGCTAACCTGAATAATACTTGGGACGGGACGAGTCAGAAATCCCACAAGATGAGACAAGACACGAGGCTGGGTGTGCGAGAACGAAACAATATATAACAATATATAATTGATATAATTTATAATAAATAAATCATGTGGGTCACTTCACAATTTTGGTCCTCAAATTTTTTTTTTTTTATTGAATACTTTGCTGTTACTATAGCAATGCTTTTTGAAACATAGCTTCTCATAATGTTAACTCACCAGTGTTTTCAATCCAAATGGAGGAAAAATCGCTTTATTTTCTGCATGTGTTCACAATTTTGTGGCAGTTTGATCTTACGACATCTTGTGTCACGAAATCTTGTCCCATCCCTAATTAATATTGATAAATCTTACCTGAAATATGCTGTTGTTAAATGTGTTTTCTAGAAGATGCCCTCATTGAAGAAAGCAGCTCTATGTGTCTATCTGACCTGATGACTCCCTCCTCGGCTGCTAGCATGTCCTTAAACATGGAGATGCCACGGAAACGCAAGGGTAGCACTGACAACCAGTAAGTGCAATTTCAATTCTGGGGGAAATTATATGTAAGCATAAAGATGTGTCTTTCAAAGATTGTTTCTTTCTTTACACAGAGAACCCAAACCTGCTTCCATGTTTGATGAAGATATGGAAGAAGACGGGTAAGCGATTTATAGGCATTTTTATTTGCAGCTAGTATTTAGTGGTCTAGTCTTAATAATAATAATAACAAGGGCTAGTATATATATTGTGTTTTACAAGCTTGACAAGCCTCTCAAAGTCCTTTACTGAGGTCACTATACCATACTCAGTGGTGGTAAGATACTCTTGTAGTCACAGCTGCCCTGTGGTAGACTGATGGAATTGAAGCTTCCAGTCTGCACCATTGGCCCCTCAGACCACCGCTTACTCACACCACATTCGTACTAGGTTGGAGGTTCCCAAACTTTTAAGGCTGGAACCTCCAAAATGACTGTGCAACTGACCCAGTGCACCCAGAGTAAAATCAAATGTTTGTATATTGTTTGAATAGTTTGTCGTGTTATTAGACCCAATGTCACCAAATTATTCTGGTTAAGTGAAATGGTGACTCTGACTTGCATCTGGTACATTAATATGAGAGTGTGTATGTAGCCTGTGTCTAAGCCTTGCAAATAGCCACCCACTGGACTAATAAATATATGTTATTACTTATTAAGTATAGTACAATGATTTATGCTGCTTGTCCTGTTAAACAGGTCAGATGGAGAGGACCAACACGTCAAAATCAAATGCTGCAGGTTAGTTGCATAATATTACCCAACCCAATCTCTAGTAATGTAATTATTTTTATTCCAAAGTGTAACTTCCTGTTTAATTTCTCCATAGGGAACCACACAGCCAAATAGAAAAGAGGAGACGAGTCCGAATGAACAACCTCATTGACAAACTGTCCACAATGATCCCCATCCCAAACCCCATGTCCCGCAAACTGGACAAGCTCACTGTGCTTAGAATGGCTCTTCAGCACCTCAGATCTCTCAAAGGTACAAAACAGGAACTATTACTTTTACCTGGCATCGAAATGAATTTTATGTGGATAATGACTGACCTAGATTCTTACAGAAAATGTTAGGGATTTTCCTGCTGTGGCAAATAACCGATATTTGCAGGTGCCAAAGATCCTCAAACCCATAGCAAGCCCCACAAATTACAAGCTAAGTTATAATAAAGTTTGCAAATTAACCTGGAATATAAAATAATTAGTTGCACAAATCTGATTCACCAACTGGGAATGGCACGTGGGCACACTGGGACTGGACCAGCTAAAAAAAAATAAATATTGGTACCAACTGCCAAATATCAGAAAGAAATTCATGTGGTCAATATTTGTGGAAAACATTAATATCCCTGATACCGATATTGGAACCGATATCAGTCATCCTAGGTGAGTAGAACTGGTTGCAGGTAGGTCACAATAACACATTTTGAAGTGTGATATATTGTCAATATAGACGATAAATGATAATATTGAAATCAAACCATAAGGCAGAATTATCCCCTAAAAAGAAGACAACACATAACTAATTAGTTTGTGGAATTTTAATTCATAATTCAACCTTCTACAGCTCAAATCTTATCACATTGCACAAAAAATAACCAAAAATTTCCCTTTACTACAAAGAAAAAATACCCATCATAAATATTGACCCCCAAAAATTATAGTTCCATTGATAATTGAACGATAAGTAATTATTGTGACGAGCCTAGTTGCAGGATGGCACCAGCACTGTGAGATTTATGTTAAAATCTTTTGTACAATATTTTAGGTTCAGGAAGTTCTTTCTCTGAAGCCAGTTACAAGCCTTCATTCCTTCCTGATGAGGAGCTTAAACATCTTGTCCTTAAGGTAACTAACCCACAAACGTATTATTATTTTCAGTGAATACTGTAATATTGTATTGTATTATTCGTATTTCCTAATGATAATACCTCTCTCATGTGTTCTCACAGGCAGCAGATGGATTCCTGTTTGTAGTGGGCTGTGACCGGGGGAAAATAGTTTTTGTCTCAGAGTCCGTCACAAAGATATTAAATTATAGTAGGGTAATGCTTTTCATTTTGTCATTGAGTTTTCACATAAAACATTGAAAACACCAGAGGTACACTTTGATACCTTTAGTGTCATTTATATGATGGGCCATAAAACAATTCATATATAAACATCTGGAGTTACATTTTCTTTTCATCAAAATGCTCAAATGGTGCCTACAATAGTTTTTGATCTGTAGTGTTATAATTGCATGCATCATTGAGCATTGCTTTTGTTTTTAAAGGTGCAATTTGTAACTTTTCTGGTGTTTGACCCTCAACCTGCTCATCTATATGGATATTGCTTAGCCTAGAATGTTCCATAGTGATAGCATGGTATTACACTCATCTATCTCCATGGAGACAAGCACGTAAAAACATCAAGTTACTGGTCAGATCTGTGGAGAGGCAAGCCTGCTCATAGCAAAAATGTAGGCTTTTCAAAGTTTCCAGACAAAGCTATACAATCTCCATGGAGATAAACAGGTGATGTTGCAGGGTGCTTTTTAAAGTTAAACACTGTACATTTTCTGGTGCCAATAAATATCTCAAAAATGCCTTCTTTTCACTGTGAGAAGTGTCACTTCTCCACAGATTTGACCTGTAACTTGGGCTGGGGGCATCCCCTGCTTGTCTCCATAGGATAAATGAGTTTAATGTTTTTAACATTCTAGGCAAAGCAATACAATTTCTATGGAGACAAGCAGGTAACATACCCTCCAAAAAAGAAATGTTACATAGTGTACCTTTAAATGACTGTAGCTACAGTGAAATAAAATCGCCCTAATAAATACCTTTGTTCATAGAAATGTGTTGCTGTGAGGAGAACTATGGTTACTTTGAATCAAATCAGTAATATTACTGTTTATTTTTCTTCCAGGCGGAGCTGATTGGACAGAGCCTATTTGATTACATACACCCCAAGGACATGGGCAAAGTGAAGGAGCAGCTGTCTGCCTCTGAATTATACCCTCGAGAACGCCTAATAGATGCTAAAAGTAAAGCAGATTTACTTATATGTGTATTTCTATATTTGTTGTATGTTTGTGATTGTAAGCCAGCTATTAGTGTTGTCACAAAACTAAAATTCAAATTCAATACTAAGGAAGAGGCTTGATACTTGATATTGCTGGGTTTCAGATGACATTTTTAATACAGATGGGTGCAGCTAAAATGAATATAGTTAAAATACAGATTTTTTGTTATACAGTGAGTACTTGGGTCATTAATAGAAATGGTTCAAGGTTCAAAAAGTGTGAATATGCCTTTTTGATATTTCATATTTCATTTTGATATTTCATTTCAAATACAATGAAATCTATAGAAAAAAACTGCCTCTTACCCCCCATCTCAGATTATGACATCACACATTCTAGTATCTGGTTACTGCCAATTGAATTTTGAAACCACAGTAATGATAAAAACGCTGTAGCCTAATTTACACAATAAACTAATTTTAACACAGAATAATAGTATTTCTTTAGTAGTGTCATGATATCTTATACTAGTTCTCAGGCAAAAGATTCCTTCCTGATTTGAAGGATTTCGTGAGGACCTTTCCCCATTCAGAAGGTATAATATTTTGATTTTAATTGAGATATTGCTAAAATAAAGGAGGACTGTTGCCATGCCATATCCTTCAAATCAGGAAGCAATCCTTATGCCTGAACCCCATGAATAGAACTAAAACTATTGGCGCTTTTCAGAATCTAGAATGTGATGATGTCGTACTCCCAGATGGGGGCAAGAGACAGTTGTTCTTATCGATCACATTGTACTTTGACATGAAATATAAAAGGTAAATTCTCAAATGTTGAACTTGATCATTTCTATTAGTGACTAGACCAAAAAACTTGCTGTGTTGTATCTGTATTTTAACAATATTAATTTTAGTTGCCCCCCATCTGTATTAAATGTTATTGGCCTATAGAATGTTGCAATGTCATCTGAAACCCAACAATTCAGGAATGTCCGCGTTTGTCCTGTAAATGTGATTTTTGTATTTCAGCATTGATACTTGTTCAAATAAGTATCTGGTTTCGATACTTGTTTAGTATTGGTTAGTATCTGGGTATTGATACTTTTGACACCCTAACTGTTGTATGTCATGTCTCCAGCCGGTCTCCAGGTCCAAGCCGACCTCCCCATGGGTGCCTCACGCTTGTGCTCAGGTGCACGCCGCTCTTTCTTCTGTCGAATGAAGTACAACAAGGTTTCAGTGAAAATGGAAGAGAAGGAATTTCAGGCTGGAACCTCCAAAAAGAAAGGTAAACAGTAGGGTTATAGTCTATAAGTTGTTTTGTCAATCAATCAGTGAAGTGAAATGAAAATGAAATATTTTATTAGTAAATGAATTATTTTATTGGATTATAAACATTTATATACACAACAGCAGAAAGGAGGACGAATAGAGGGAGTTACCCGAAGTTTAATCTACCTTTTATTTTATAAAGATGTTTCATTTTCAGATTTCATTTGCTCCAATGGCTTTGGATTTTCATAGCACTCAGCCTTTGCTTATGAGAACTGGTGATGCTAACGTGCCTCTACTGTTGTTTACAGTTTAAATTATAGAAAAGGGCCTTTATAATTGTAGGTAATATGTGTTATACTGTTTTTACATATTAATATTAAAGGCGTATGTAGCCTCTGCTCTTACTGGTTTAAAAAGGATCTACAATCACAACAGAATCTAGCTTTCTTTAACCTGCAGATTGAGGACACATACAGGTTCTTCTAATTCTCAGTATATAGACAGGCCTTGTCTTATGTGAAAGAACCTCCAGAATTCACTCATTGAGCTGCAGAGGCTGCACTAGCACTGATTCATGACATTGCCTTTTGTATCTGACTTTAAGTTGGGTGCTATGTTCTTCCATTTTTGTGTTGTTTGACCCCCTCAAAAAGAGATGGTACATTTGAAGGGACAATAAAATAATCAAACACTTGCAGAGTCCCAGAAGTACTGCACCGTTCACTGCACAGGCTACATGCGCAGTTGGCCCTCCAGTCAGCTGGGGGCAGACGGGGAGGCAGAGGCAGATAAGGACAGCTCTCACTTCAGCTGCCTGGTGGCTCTGGGTCGGATCCACTCCCACTCCTCCCCCCAGGTCAACGGAGAAGTCCACGTCAAACCCACAGAGTTTGTTACTCGCTACGCAATGGATGGGAAGTTCACCTTTGTTGATCAAAGGTAAGTTCTTTATTAGTGAAACGACAAGGTTTATTAGTAGTGACAAGGGCTGCAATAATCAGAGTAATCATGACAAGTCAACCATTAAAATAGTCAGTGACCAATGTAATCACTGTTAATGGTTATTTGGACTTTACAAACTCAAAGATGCATGCCAAGTGCTGGAAAAGTTAATAAAAGACAATGCTGTTCCTGGATCAAAAAGGCACCATTTTTTAATTTTGATGATAAATACTCTTTATGAGTAAAAATACAAGTCCCATTAATAATAATTTGATTAGTTGATTAATCTAAAAAAAAAAAAAACTGCTACCTCACTCACATTAAGAATGCATGTTTTTCGAGGTTTTCTGGGCAATGAAGACATCTGTAATTAAATAAATGCCTGATAGATACGTTTAATGCCAGACTGTGGAACATTCAAGGCACATGCTTGTCTCCATGGAGACAAGCATGTGGCACCAGAAAAGTTACATAGTGCACCTTTAACATTGCTGTGTCATTTCTAGGGCTACAACTGTCCTGGGCTACCTCCCACAGGAGTTGCTGGGCACATCATGTTATGAATACTTCCATCAAGACGACTGGCCACATTTAGCTGACAGACATCGAAAGGGTAAATACTGACTAGTGTTCATATGCCACTGAAAAATACCTAACCACAAGGTTGTACTCTTTCTTTTTACAGTTCTACGAAGTAAAGAGAAAATAGAAACCAACTGCTATAAATTCAAAACAAAACATGGCTCTTTCGTCACCCTGCAAAGTCAGTGGTTTAGTTTTGTCAACCCCTGGACCAAAGAAGTAGAGTACATTGTGTCCACGAATACTGTTATATCGTGAGTATTTCTAAAACTTGTTTTTACTCAGTAGCTTCAAATTTTACCATTGTCCTCTTTATTTTTCCAAAGTTATGATCACAGTCGACCAAGCCAATCAGGAAGTAGATCTGGACAATCAACCAACTCCAAGACATCAGAAGGTGTGCCCCATAAAGTGTATTACAAAATGATAATAAGATTTACTGTGTAGTATAAAGTTATTTTTTTCTCTTTTTATCAAGATGGAAAGAAATCTGTGGTACCATGGAGCTCTTCTCCCGGAGCGATGATATTCCCTGGAAGCATAGGGATCCAAATTGCAAATGAGCAGCTGGATTACAACAGGTAACATGTTTTCACCATCTTATTTTATTTTCAATTTTCAATTTTTATATTTAGAGTATTGCCCTATAGTAATATAAATGAGTTTATAGTTATTACGTCTAATTTTGAGGAAATCGGCCTCAAAATATCGGCAGAGCTAATTGTCCATTGGCTGCTCTAGATTCAGAAACATCTGTATCAGCATTGGCCATGATCTAGATCTTTAACCACTGGGAACACATCTAACACACTGTAGAATCAAAATACATCAAACTCCAAACTTGTTTTCATACATACTAAACCCTGTACCCTAGGTTTAGTAGTAAGAATGCCATTAGTAAAGATATGACGAGACAGTTTCATTCTCAGTACCTCGTTACACATAACCAGGAATGTAAATAGATTTTAAAAGCAGTGTTTTGTGTCTGTTTTTTTAGGATTAATTCTTCGCCCTCCAGTGGCACTGTAAGTCCATTTAGTTTACCGCCTGACAAATCTCCACAGACCCACAATCAAGTCAGCAACAATGTAAGTCAATGCTACCATCTGTCAACATGCAAACTGTGTTCTGCATACAAGATCTGTGTAGCCAAAATGTGTTTTTTTCACTATCCAAGGTGCCAAATGGAGAGGCCGCGGACATGGAGAAGCCAGGGAAGTCCAGTACTGAAGAAGAACCACAGGGGGCAGCATTTTCAGGAGGAGATGCACTAATGGGCAATGATAATGGTAAATCATCTGTAAACTTTTCCAATATTCTAGATTATATAAAGGACATATTATGCAAAATCAATTTATAAGAACTTTTAACCAATTGTTTTCCATTGTCCTTAACCCACAAGTTGTATTTAGACATTCATGCATGTTGGAGTAAATGTCCTTGCTCTGAAAATACTCATTTTCACTTGCCCCCTATACACGCTCACTGTTCGTCTCTTACTTTAATAAACAATAAACAAAGCATTCAGCAGCATCGTGTAGCCATTTTGCCATTTTTTTTTAAATCTGTTGCTCATTAGTGTAAACTTTAGCTATTCATAGGAGGGCCACTCAGCATGGTCCGGCAAAGTGGGACTTTGTTGTGAATCTGTTTATGGTGATGTACCATAAAGGGTGGAAATCAGTGCCGCCATTTTAAACCAGAAGTCAGCTACTTGTTTCTTTTATTAAGTCATTTAAGATCAATATCAATATGCAGTTTAAAATATTCCAAATATAACATAATGATCCACGGGTTTCATAGATTAGAACTTTATTGCAAAAAAACCCTAGTATGGCTTCATTAATGTTTTTTTGTTTTTGTTTTTTTTTTTCTTAGGGGAATCGTCACAGCTGGATTTAGACAACGATGAAGCAACTATTTCAGCAATCATGCGCTTCCTGGCAACAGACACAAACTTGGGCACAGACTTTGAAGAGATGCACTGGTCATTAATTTAATATTTTTTCAAAGATTAAAACATTTAACAGGTACATTTTGATTTACAACCAGAAGACACAAGCTACTCCCAGCTGGTAACCCCTCAGGATCCACACCATAGACCTCAACAGAACACAACCTCTTTCTTCTGCTCAAGAACTCAATCTTCAAACTTGTTTTTCCTGTATTCTTGAATTTTTGTTGTTTGAAAGAAAATATTGGGGCTACATACTGTATTTCTCAAAGGGATACATCGTACAGTATTTTAAGTCTACGTTTGACTTGAAGTTTTAAAGTTAGTGCTGAAATTGAAGTTGAGAGAAGACAAAAGGCGTACTTAAAGGAATATTTTTATGACTACAAATGAAATGTCTATGATAAAAAGTAGTTATATGGGGATGGGAGGTATATGGAAACAGCCACAGCATAGTGACATAGGAAGGCAGTTCACGGAATAGTCTGAACAGTATAATATATTTTCTTAGATGTTGTGTGGAAGCCATATAGCATACAGATATATTTATGAAAGTTAGCATTCCCCAAGTCTTCAGCTTCTTCCTGCATAGTTCATAATTTCAAAACATGCACAATTGTCTATTAACCATTGTTTTGCCGGACCTAATGCCTAAAACTGCTGACCCTTCAATATTCATATTGTGTATAGATTCATAAATGACATTATCATTTACCTCATTGACAGAGATAGTTTCTTCTAATGCTACTGTTGCACTTTTGACTAACAGACTATAGCTACCTTTGATTTTTCATGTGCATGTGAAAAATAACTGCATATTAGTTCCCAATTTAAAAAACAACGTATATATGTCATGATAATTATAAATAAATATTGACAATTTGGGTTTGACACTTTAGATATTCAAGCCTTGTTTATGCCAAAAAATATAATGTATGTTTATTGATAAATTTCAATTATCGTCTTTTTCAATGTTGTCACGGCTACGAGCTGTACTACTGAAACCACTGGCTCTATTAAAGGTTCTATATTATGCGAAACTGTTAAGTTTTAGCCATGTTAGAATGTTGTTACCTCAACAAAAACATACCTGGAGTAGTGTTTTGTCTCATTCACACGTTTGAGTAACCCTTTATTATTAGTCTGTCCACATCTCCAAAACTCAAAATACTCTGTTCCACCTTGTGATGTCATGAGGCAGTAGTTTTCAAGTTAACAGCTCCTTTTACCTTAAGTTCGGTAGTGATTGGCAATCCCAGGGCTGAAATCATCCAAATTATTCTAATAAAGGTGTATAGAGTTTAAAAACACAGTGGAGCACTTACTGTATTACCACATGACATTACAAAGTGGAACAGAGCATTTTCTGTTTGAAAGAAGAATTCAGCCTAAAACGATTTGAGTGTTAAACATGTTTGAATGAAACAAACACAACCCCAGGTCTGTTTGTGATGAGGAAACAACATTATAACATAGCTAACAAAGTAGCATATATAGGCCTTTAAATGCACATTGCTTTGGGTTAATGAGACACTAATGACTGTTCTAATGTTCAACATACCTGTTGCATATGTGTGAATGTGTTCCTATGTGTTTACTATCAGTCAATACCCAATGCATTTGTGTATGTTTTTCTGTCACATAAGAAACTTAATGGAATTACATCAACATTTTGAAGTCATCTGAAGTCTTTGCTTATGGACTGTTAAGATATATATGGATGTTATAATTGTCAATATTAATGTTTTAACCAGCGCATCTCCAATACCATTGTAGTTTGTTTGCAGAAGATGCGTCTTGAGATATAGATTTAAAGTGCATATGACAGGTTAAATTACTCATTTTGTTAAAACATACAGTTAACATAATTATACTTAAGATTTTACAAAAAATCTTAGAGTTGTTTAAAATTGTGTTTTACAATTTTACATCCTAGTTGGACACAGCTAGCAGATATGATGTCTACGTGGAAGTAACTCCATAACTGTTACCTAGCAACCATAATGTTAAGGGCCACAATAGTTATGATTAGACTAATACAAATAAATGACAATACTTTTATTTTGTTAAAAAAAAGGTTTACACTACCAGAAATATAGATACAAGTACATCCCACCAAACCAAGTAATAATTAGAAAAAGACTAAAACCTGTCACATGCACGGCTTACTGTAAGGAGAACATTTTAAGTCTATTAGGCAAACTTGATACAAAATAGGAAACTTTGTACATTATTTAGCCAATAGCCATACATTATCTTCCAAAAGGTTTAAGTCAGTTCCATATTTTTCCTCTGTCCTGTTGTGCTCAGCCTTGACCAATCCGCTCCGCTTGTTTGGTGGTGACTGAATGAAACATCTGTAACAAGTCACAAATATTCTGCTTCTCAAATAAAATGTTAGTTTTTGTAGGTCTGTTTTGATTTAATTTTGTATATAAATGATCATTTTTAAATGCACTTTAGAATTGTACGCTGGGGTTGCACAAACATGTTTGGCTGGTGTTGAAAGAATTGAATTTAAGTAAAATTATTATTATTAATGTATTTATTGTTATAGTTGCAATTCCCTGTATTCTAGTGTGTTGCAGGTAAGGAATCAACACATTCTGCTTGTAACAGAAAAGTTACAGTCTTTGTTTTCTACAAAATGCAAATTCTTGAGGAATTAGTCCAAAAAACACATATTTTTGGACCCTAACCCAGAGTGGTTAGGTTTGTGAGAAATTGAGTAACTGGATTATTAGCCCTAACCCACATTAAGAAGGCCCTATTCCATGTTTGCATGTTCTCCCTGCTGGGTGACTCTCCTCCTGTACTCCAGTTTCCCCCATCAACCTAAAACATGCAAAATGGGCTAGTCAGTCTATCTGACTAGACAGTCCTGACCAAGCCTTGCCAAAGATATGGAGATGGCTCCCAAGACACCTGTACGGTTGTCCACTGCTTTTGGAATTGGTAATAAGGACAAAGCAGATGATTAGCTACAGGCCCCCTTTAAAGATATGCTGGTTAAAATGTATGTTATTGTTTGAAACAAGAAGTGTAACAAGATTTTTAGTGTAGAGGAAGTACCCCGTTTAAAACCCACAGTTGTTGCTGTTATTCTTAGAAACACTGTGTTTACTGATAATGCATTGACCTATACACAAGCCTGTCATTCAGCTAATTAAATCCCCTTCATTTGCCCTCCCCCTGAATTAGCTGCAGTCATTTGTCCCGTGTGATAAGACAGTGGTTCAGAAAACAAGCCTTAAGAAGCTTTGGGGTCTGCATAAAGCTCATGGTGTGACGTTCAGTTCATGTCAGAATGGGCCAGGCTGCGGTTCTGCCGAGTAGGAGAGGGGAGTCCTCTGAGCTCTATCAATGGTTCAGGTGAGTTATTTTGATACAAATTTTTAATATTACAATATTTCCCACAATTACACAAAAACAGTACAGTAGACTCTGGTCTTTTGAGAAAATGTTGTAAATAACCACAAATTAGACAAGTTTTTATGCATTTCTGGTATTGGCTTAAGCTGCTCATTTGGGTACGAGTTTAATACTTATTACTTATTGGTGTTGTATTGCACTGATGTAAATTCAATGTACATTGACTTATAAATGTTGTTATTAAGATCACACAAGAATTACTAAATGCTACATTTTTGTCAGTCTGTTGATACATTCAATTATAATTGTGTCATTGATGTTTGTGCTGCCTCAGTGTGTTGGAAAATTACAATGGTATTGTAAACAAAATGGACATAGCATTTGCCAGCACTGAACTCAATACAAAAATGAACAATTATGCTAATAGGATATTGTTTATATCTTCATCTTGTTGCAGGAAATTCATTCACGAATGCCCGAGTGGCCTGATAACTCTCCATGAGTTCCAGAAGCACTTCTGTGATGGGACCGGAGGCAGGGGCTCGGCCGAGTACGCAGAGGAGATATTTCGCACTCTGGACAATAATCAGGTAAGGTTAGGTAGATTGCAGTATTTGTGAAGATAAAGGTGCACTATATCATTTTTCTGGTGGAGCTGTCTCCATGGAGATGTTATTGCTTTGCCTGGAATTTTCCACAGTATGGCATTAAACACATCTATCTCCTTAGAAAAAAAACAGGGGAAACCACTGGTCACTGGTAGAGATGCACCTGAAATAAATAAGTAAATAAATGGAAGATAGCTTAGGTTTAGGCAAAGCAATAACATAGATACATTGTTATGTAATGCACAAGCATTGTGTTTACACATTACACAAACTTCTATTGGCTAGATTAAGCAAGAGTAACAGGCTGCATATAAAGAAATACCAGACATTTCTTAGAGAGACAACTTAGAGCCTTGTAAAAATTGTCCCTGCCTTATACATCTAACATTTTAAATGGCTCTAATAAAATCGTACAACATGAACACAAGCTTTTGACAAATATTTGTTCAGGATGGGCTGGTGGATTTCCGGGAGTATGTTCTGGCCATCAGTATGCTCATTGAGGGCTCAGCTGTGGAGAAACTACGCTGGTCCTTTAAGCTCTATGACAAAGACAAAGACGGCGCCATCACCAGGGAGGAGATGCTGGAGATAATGCAGGTACATAGAATCAACCACATTATTATTATTATTGGTTAGTGAAAATAAAAAGTGAAAAAACTCTGTGCTGACAGCATTAAGTTATTTGAACATTTGTGGGGTTTACCCCTCAAAAATACCACATTTAGTAAATTATTTGATGTTTTGTTATTTCAATCATCTTTTTAATCAATGCCATTTGTTACTTGTTTATCCTACTCTGAATAATTACTCTTATTAGAGTAGTAGTTTCCTTATACTTTTAAAATCTAACCAGTCAATTTCTGGATAGACTTTACCTACCTCTGCAATATGTTAATAGCTTACCTAAAATGTTATTGTTCTAAATTTCTCTGTGAATCTATTTATAACAGGCTGTTTACAAAATGAGTGTGGCTGCCTCCTTGACTCCACAGAACCCAATGACGGCTGAAGAATGCACCAACAGGATATTTCAAAGACTGGATAAAGACAACAACGGTGATCATTTCTTATACAAGGGTGGAATGTAGCCAATTACAAGTAGGCCTACACATGTTACTGCAAAAAAGTTCCATAATGTGGCTTTAACTACAAATTTTGCAGCATACTTATACTTGTAATTGGATACACTATTAGCCATGCAACTCTACCTTTACTTGAGTGCACATTTTCAGTACTCTTTCCACCACAGTACATTTATAGTTACATTGTCTCAGAGGTGCAGGACTATCCGTTAGCTGGGCTCCTGTGTTGAGACACAATCATGTTTTTGTTTGGTCTGACCTTGTTCTGTCCACAGCCATCATCAACCTGGTGGAGTTCATAGAGGGAGCGCTTCAAGATGATTGGATCCGGGAAATGTTGGAATGTGACCCCAGTACAGTAACGGTAGAGAGGTCCTTCAAGAGACAGCCACTTTGGGGGACACTCAAAGTCAAATCAGCCTGTAAATTAGATGGTGAAAATAACTAAATAAAAATATGAGTACATGTAATGAGTAACAGTAATTGAGGTTTTTTTTTTTTTTTTTGGTTAAGTGTACTTTATTGAGTACATGTGAACCTGTACTGTAATTGAGTAGCCTGTATGTAACTGAGTACTGTACAAGTCCCAACTGTGATAACACACAGCTTTTTCACCACTCTGCTTCTTTCTGTACCTGTAGATTGGGATTTAAAGCAACCAAATTTTTTGTTTTACACAGTTTAATTTATCAAGTTTTGTGTCTTCAATTGTGCTAAAGAGTAACTGACAAGTACTTTGAGCAGTATTTTTTTTAAACATATATTTTAACTTTTATTTAAGAACATTTTTGGCAGCAGTACTTGTATTTTTAGGCATAACTGAGTACATTTTAGCCATGTAAATGTACTTTTACTTGAGAACAAATTCCAAATTCCATCATTGGTTTCAGGTTCGGATGTGTCAGGTTGTTGTAAATGATTTTCTTTCCAGTAAATTGTTTCTGTGTCCTTACCTATCCTTGTTTGTAATATTATGTTTATTTCTACACAATGGCTGCAAAAAACAAACAAAAAAAAAAAAAAACCCAAACCCCCCCCCCCAAAAAAAAACTAAAACAAAACACAACAACAAACAGACTCAAACATATGTTATAAAAATTATAAAAATAATTTGTGTAAATGTTATAAACGTACTGACCATAGCATCCATTGTCCTGCTACAATTGAAACAGTAAGCAATTCATAAGGGACCGCCACACAAAGGGAATACGTTTAAATTTCCCTAATTATTGCCGATAAAATGCAATCCCTCTTAATTTTGCGTAATAAATATGCCTAATATTAAGTAGTCTATAAGTTACAGTACTCTAATACTTGTACACCAGTGTATTGCTTTAAATAGTGATTACTGATGAGGAGTTATAAAATATTAATGCTGCTATGAAATATCAAATCACTTTTACTCACAATGTAATATACAGACGTCTGTACATTATGCGTCATTTCTGCAATTTGGGGTCTGGAAAAACTTTGATTGCACACCGCTAGGGGTCGCCTTTGGTCGTTCATTTGGGATATTTTCCTCCTCTGGCTTGGCTTCTTAGCACCGAGTTGTTGCTTTAACGATAAATCACAATAAAATTTCAATGCTGTGGATCTTTATTAAAGTTCAAGTTAATAGGAAAAAGTGTATCAACTTCCCTGAATTGTTTTAGCTCGGATGTGACTAATGCACGGGAACTTTACGCAATAGGCATATGTCTAAATAAGGAAATGTTGCTATAATTACAAAGCTCACTAAGAAAGGATTAAATTACAATCTTTATTTGGATTGCGTTGTCTAGGAAGGGCACAATGAATCAGTATATGCTATTTTTGAATATAAACTGACTAATAAGCAAGTTATAAACACAAAACTCATCTCCCATCTTTCCAGTAGTCTTGTGAAGGCATCATGTGAAAAGTTCCTGCTCCTGGACCAATCCCTGGACCAATCCAAGCAGCAACAGGGCGGGATTTTCCAGCCACGACGACCCAAGTTTTTTCCTCACCACTCTGTCACTCCGACATCATGGCGTAGCGATGTGGATGAACGAACGGGATCTGGCGAAGTTCGGGAAATATCTACATTGGACTTTGAAATACAGCAGTTTACATGCCTGAAAGAAATCCCACTTTTTGGTTGAGAAAAGTTTGGTAAGTGAGTTTGAGAATTGTTCAGCCGTGATTTTTACGCAAGTCTCCAAAGAAGGCGGCACAGATTACGCCGCTTTAAACAAATACGCTACTACCCGTTGCTTTGACACACGCATGCTAACCACTTTTAGTCGTGAAACCAACTTGCTACAAGCAGTTTTTTCACTTTTTAGTCAGAACAAACTATTCATAGAAGCGTCTTAGTTGGTATTTTCTTCCTGGTTTATACCCACAAGATTAACATAACAAGAATAGCCCGTTAAAACAGGTAATCCTAAAACGCTATCCCATTGTTTCCAAACAGCTGGTAGGTTCATACATGTTGCAATCTAGCAAACCGAGTCCACTGATTCACAACACTAACTAGAGTTACAATTTTGATTCAGAATAACTTCTAATTGCATTGATGGCATTGTTAGTTGACATTTTCAATAGAATCCACCAAGTTTTAATTATAACTCATTAATTACACCGAAGTTACACATTACTATGATGACCCTGGTGACTCGTTCATTTGGCAGACTTTTGCGGTGACTTGGCCCCACTTACCTCAGGCTACTCTTTACAGAGTCTGCCCACAGTCCTGTCTGATGTTGCCTTGAGGTTGATGTTGGATATGCTCGTGCGTAATGACCCGATCGTAAACAAGGGTTCAGTTAGATACTCCTCCTTAGTGCATGGAGTCGTGTAATTTGATCAGCTGCTTTATTGTGCATTTACTGACCTTTTAAAACCTGTTTCTGTTCTTTTTTTCACCAGAGTAACCGAACTGTAACGTTATGTTTAGATTTAGTATCCACTTGGTCCCATGTGGATTAAGCAGGAGGGATAGAGTTGCTTAAAGTATGTGATTTGAGGGTTTCTTTCCCCAAAACGTTAATTATAATCTTGGCTTGTGGAACTTTGAGCTGAATGTGGAATTTTAGACCATGTTGCCATTCCCACCAAAACTGCAGTGGAATTTCTGACGGTTTATTCCTTTGCTACTGGTGTTTTCATGTAGGCAATATATTTCCACAGTGTTTTCAAAAGGCTACATCATACTTTACTCATTGTAGCCGCTATGACTTATTACTTGTTTTGGTGGGATAGTACCTGTGGTGAATAGTTATCACAGTTTTGTGGAAAAAAAAGTTGAAACACAGGTAGTGCTGTTCTAAAATGGGATAATACCTCTACCTACATGTCATCAGCACAGAAAATTCCATCCACAATTTATTTTTATTAGTCTAATCGTAACTATTGTGCAATTTTGCCCCTTGTTCACATTATGGTTGCTAGGTAGTTATGGAATTACCTCTAGTATGTCATATCTATATACAAGTCAAATTATGCACCTAATCAAAGTAAAATAAAAAAAGCAATATTTTATGTAAAATCTTAAACATTATGATGTTGTTTACTATGTTTTAGTGAAATAAGTAGTCTAACCTGTCTAATATAAGTATTTTAGTTCCAGCTTGCCTCATTTGCTCCCAACTTCATTATGAGCTTTCATATATAGACCCAGTTATGTGGTGGGGTAAATTTAGTTATAAAGGTATGCTGCCACCCACCCATGTTGAAATAAGCTGCAGGTTATTTCAGAGTAGTAGTAAAGGAGGGCTTTGGTAATTAGAGGCAAAGCTTACAGCCAACAATGTAATCATGATATCAAACTACCCTGTCATGTTTAGGATGCAACTAAAGGAAAAACTAAGGTTTAAGCATTTAAAGATGCACTATGTAACTGTTTCATGGGAGGGTCTGCTACCTGCTTGTCTCCATGGAGATGTTATTGCTTTATGTGAAATATTCCACAGTAGTTAGACTTATCTATTAAATTCCATGTTTTTATTGCTCAAAAATACATAGAAAAACATACATTCTTACTGTGAGTGGGGTTGCCACTCTGCAGATCTGCAACTTGTCTTCATGGAACTAAATAGGTTTAATGCTATAGTGTGGATCCTTCTGGCTTGGGCAAAGCAATAACATCCCCATGGAGACAAATGGAAAGATAGGAAAGATATCACCATGTTCTATTAAGTAAAGTAGTTGTAGGATTTGTGCCTAGATTGTAAATTCCTTCCTCCTAAGTGTTTTTTTATAGCTCTAACTTGCCTCGACGCACTGTAAAAAGGAGACGCCAAAGTCAGCTGCAACTTTCACTGCCAAGAAAAGAATCCTGTCTTCTGTTTTGGTTGCAGTTTCCTGTGTATGCTAAACACGATCTGTGATACAAGCCATGGAGAGCTATGTATTCTTTGTTATTCTTTAAAAAAAAAAAGAATGTCCAGAGAGGATTCATGACCCTTGACCTGGAAAGTAGTTTGTCAAATATAACATAACAGTTTTTAAAGACAGTGGCTTGACATTTCCTATGTGTTGATATGTATGTGGCTCTGAATGTGTCTGCTTTTTTTTAACATGATTTCAAACGCAAAAATGTTGATGTTGATTTAAAAAACAAAGCTCAACATTGACAATTGTAATCAAAATGTTACTGAATTGTGATAGTTTCCAATTTGATTTAAATGAACAGCTGTCCAAAATGCATAATCAGTATAGAGAGAATGGGTGGATAAACATCACCCATATGGACATAACAATACACCAAATCATGAATTTAAATCTTGATGCTGACAAGCCCTCTTTTTATGCTTCTATATTTGCTTTGGCATTTGTTCCATGTCACCAACTTTATAAAGACCAAATTGTGTTGGGTCAAATGAGGCTGGCTGGTTAGTGGTTTTGCAGCGATTTATAGCTTGTAACACGTGACTAAAGAACACTGGTACAAATGGCGCTTGTGTCTGTCAACAGCTTAAGTCAAGACTCCCATTTGGTGCTCATGTTTTGCTACAAATTTACTATTAATCAGTAAGTGTCCCCAAAAAGTAGGACTGTAGCCAACTAAGGAAATTCTTAGACTAAAGACATGCCATGCCAATCGATTTGTCTTAAAAAGGGGAGTGGCAAAAACTCTCATAATTATTAAATATCTATTATCTGACCATGTAAACTACATTTAAAAGACTACAACTGCACAGGAGTTCAGGCAAAAACAACTATTTATACAGTACTAGGAATATTTAGATGTATAACAAACAAAAGCAGATTCAACGCATGATTCACTCCCAAAATGTCCAACTAGATCACACCATACCTTTTCTTTCTGCTCTTGTGCATATAAATCCATATAATCTAAACAATTAGTTGAATAATTTTGGTTGGCTAAGACATCATCAAATGATTAATCGACTAAACTACTAATACTAAAAATGTAAACTTACTACGTACTTGTAAGACCTCAAATGCACATTACCCAGTGCAGCTAACCTTGCCTGAAGCCACCACACCACTTGCAATGGACTTGAAATGCAATCTAAATTCCCTGTCGTATTCATTATAGTGAAATATATGTTTTTTTCACCAAAGGGCACCAGCTGCTCTCTGAATGTGTGTTTCTAGATATAGAGGCTACTTTAGCTCAAATCTCCATGTCCAGTGTACTGTGAATGCATCGCACTTATGGCTCTTTGTCTAGTCATGCCTCACAGTCAAAATACCCGGGTGCAGCGGACAATAGGTTTCTCTGTGTGTTGTATAGTCATGAGTGGTGCTAAACACTGACATGCTGTTATTAAGATTTTTAAGACAATCTGTTACAGAGAAAGTTACAAGTTCTTGAAATTGTATCATATTATTTTTATTTAAAATGTGGGATTTTACAATGTTAAAAAATTCACTGCACTCTTTAACTTTTAGCTTGTCTCCATGGAGATGTTATTGCTTTGCCTATATCGTTCCAAGTACAGCTTTAAACTATCTCCATGGAGATAATCAGATGGCACCATGAGGCCAAGTTTATGGCTTGGTACTGCTCACAGTACAAATCCATGTCCAGCAAGTGTTTTTGAGCAATAAAAACGCCCATGATTAAATACATGCTAGATAAATATGTTTAATGTTGTACTGTGGACCATTCCAGGAAAAGCAGTTGGCCTCACATCTCCATGGAAACTGTGTTTCACTGTGCTGCTCTATCTGGACTTTAACATTTGTGTCTCTCCCTGGACTGCCTCCTTTGGCTGCTGCTCTGCAAACTTACCTACGGTAAATTTTAATCTATAAAATGTTTGATTGTTTTATCTTA
>KN482518.1:16690-31085 GCA_000787095.1 Periophthalmodon schlosseri | reverse complement strand
CCTTTTGTACATCTTGCATAGGACTGCAGATGGAAACTAGCCTTTTGGCTAACTCTGGCATATTATGCAGTTATACTGTTGGTCAATATGTATGGTCCTTGTTCTAAGTAAATAAATAAAGCAGGGGTGTACCCCGCATAGTTACCATAGCCTACCTTACCTAGGCCTGTATTATTTGACAACTTTACTAAATAACATTTTCTGATATAAAAAGTGATTTTCTCTTGTACAGCATAACAACATTTTGTCCATGTATGATAGGGTGTAACTTCTGGAGTGTCATTTACAACTATATAGTTGCTAAGTATATCTTTTGAATGGTAAAAAGTCCTCCAAAATGTCACCTATCACCTACCAAAAAGCTAAAACTTTTAAAAACTACTAATGATTAATTCATTGTAAAATTGAATGAATGGCCTAATAAGTCAGAGATTATATTTCACTGAACTTCCTTCCCATGAATGTAATGTTTTATGGGTTAATTCAGAATAATTCAGAAATAGTCTTTGATTTTCACCTTTTTAATGTGAAAATGACATGCTTCTAAACATCTGGATTTAAAGACAGACTGTGGCACTTTGTGATTAGTTTCCTTTGTTTTGGTCTTTCTTTTACACTTGTTGAGTATTTGTCGACACTTGGCCTCGAGGTTTCCTATAGTGGCATGTCTGGTCTTGACTTGGATGCTTTTGAGCTAACCCTTTGTTAGCAAAATGCCATGTGTCAACCTCCACTATATTTATCTGTGTGGTGTAAGTTTAAGCCTGACTCATGATTTTAAAGGGATTCCCCCCACAGATTTTCCAAGATTGATTTGCAAGACACATTCATTCAGCAAAATAGAGCAGTGTTTCATCTGTTTCCTTTTTGGGCTTTAAAGGTAGAAATATGGTGACACATCTTTGTGGACAGAATGACTGCTTATAGGGCTTGCGGGTTAGTTATTGTTACTATTACTCACCCTTTTTAATTTTATAAAGTTATGAGATCACTTGAACACGTCAACACGTTTTCATTTCTATGCAAGCCTACACTACTGGAGACATATACAAAATTGACATTTATGAGTTGATGTTATGATGGTTTTACCTCATCATTAGCTTACTCAAAGTTGTATTTTGATTGATTCATGCATGTTAGAGTAATCCTGTATTGTCCTGCATTTAAAGCTGGAGAGCTCAGAAAGTTAACGTTTTCACCCACCCCCTATTCCCCCATATCTGTGTACTTTTTGGAATTAGAATTAGACTTTTAGAATTATTCGTAAATGAACACTCTGACTCTATACACAGTTGTCTTACACTCAGTACAATGCAATATGGGGATGTGTACCTCTATATTGACATTATTAACAATACCAAATATGAAATGTGCTGAATTTAAAATGATAACATTCTTGTCTGTGGGGCAGCAATGGCACAGTTTGATAAGTGCATGCCCACAAATGAAAGGGTAATGCTGGCCTAGTCCCCACTCAGTACATTCTGTTGTTAGGGTCCTTGGGCCAGACACTTCACCCACAAACCTACCAAATCTCAAAAGGTTTTAAATGAAGAAAAGGATGGTGTCTGGTTGTGTCTGTGTGTGGTTGTGCTTGGTTATTTGATTCAAACTAAGAAACTGACATGTGGCTTGCTCTAGTCTAGTCTAATTCTGGTTGTAGTGTGTTAGGGTGATCCTAGTGTTTTACTGTCTGCTTATTTTCATTATAATGGGAAAAGGCACCACAGGAATGCTGGAATAACAGTGGCAGGTCTGTGGGTGGCTCCATAAAGTTTGAAAAGGCACCGGTCCTGGGCGGGTTGCGCCAAGCGTGCTCCGGATATGAGGGTTTTTGGTCCTGAATTCTGATGACATAAACAGCCTCTGTTTATGTCGTCAGAAGCAAATACAAAATCTAAAAATTTTTGGGGTTTAATACAGTGAGATTTTGAATTTTCAGTTCAGAGAGCCTAATGATCCAAACGACAGGACTCTTTCAGCCAGTGATATGGTAGATACTTGCAAATGTATGCATAGTTTGGTGAAACTGTACTTTAGGTTTCTTTCTGTATTGTAGAAAGTAGAAACCTAGAAAAATGAAAATTTTTAGTAGTTATAACAAGTAGCAAATCTCAAAATCAGTTTGAGATTATCTTTCAAGTTTAATTAATCTTCTTATGTCCATTTATTTTTACACAATGTGAGAAATTACTTTTCTTTTAATTTTTTGGCTTGTGTGGAAAGCACTCTTTATTTTATTTTATAAACAAACTGAAATATTAATTAATTACAATATATAGCTATCAAATTCAAATTTCAATGGCAGTAATGATCAAAGTTCAAATGTTGCACTTAGTCAGGTAATAAATGTCCAGTGCAAACAACACATATTCCAAATTTTTCATGGATTTTAAGTGTTAACCCTGTAGTTTAGACATTTGTAAATATGTTCTGAAGTGCATGCTATTCTTTCATTTATTTAGCAGTTCAGTCTCCTCTCAAATGTTAATACTGACAGACCAGTTTAAAATGCACTGTGAACTGCATTATGATTTCAGCATTTAATCAACGTTTTGTTTCTTGTTCGTTTTTTCCAGACTTGAACGTACCCAAAGATGATGTCCGATGCCAGTGACATGTTGGCGGCTGCCCTTGAGCAGATGGATGGGATTATAGCAGGTACAGTAAAAATAGTAACTTTGCCTGTTGAAGATTTGAGCTTCCCCTATAGCTGATAAGACCCACAGCTTATGTGGAGTCATGCTATGATATGTCCCTGAAATGACATTTAGATCACATGATGTCTGTGTGATAGTGTCAGTGGTAATGGCCATTTAGTCATGTGTGGCTTGTTAAAAACTAGATCTAAAATAGTAGCCAAACATGGTAAGGAACCAAGAAAATATTAATTGGACAATCTAATTCATTTTATTGAGTATGCTGATTATGTAGTAGATAAAGAGATGACATACCTGGTTGTATACTCAAA
Source organism: Periophthalmodon schlosseri (assembly GCA_000787095.1). Classification (NCBI taxonomy): domain Eukaryota; kingdom Metazoa; phylum Chordata; class Actinopteri; order Gobiiformes; family Gobiidae; genus Periophthalmodon; species Periophthalmodon schlosseri. Next base: position 28,114 of record KN482518.1, on the reverse strand, counting down.
CAAGCCATGTCTTGTGTGATTTCTCTTTGGGTTTTATGGCTTCCCTTAACACTTTTTATATAACAGTATAAAGTAGAAATGGGACAAGATGTTGCAAGATCAAAATACTGCATACTGCATTACATTATTTTTAATTTGCTACCAATTTACAATATAGGTTGGGTTACAATTGATAACTGGAGAATGCAAGAAACATACAAATTTGCGAAGGAATTAATTTTTTTTGCTGAAATAAGTTTTATTATATAAAACTAGCTGCATTAACTACAAAAAATATGAACCAAATGTATACGTATTATTGCCCCACACCTACTGTATTATACTACTGGTTTATACTCAAGCTTGGTACTCCAGATCCCAGTTCAAGATCTGGAGAAGGGTCTTTGGTGCTACACTTTGATTGCCCACTTTTCTGAAAAATTGAAAGTAAAGCATCAGAATTATATAGTGGACCTAAAAGGGGACATATTATGTATCAGTTCTGCCACTTTAAACAGTAAGTCAGTTGGCCCATTTTTATTACTACTACTATTACTAACTATTCAAAATATTGCCATTATCAATAGACAGAAAGTACAATAATTATCTACGTATGTGATAATTTACTACTGAATGCCTAAAAATAGTACAATACGTCTTCCTTAATGTCTTCCTTAATTTACACATTTCTTCTGTATTGTTTATTTTTTGTGTGACGACAGGCTCAAAGGCTCTGGACTACTCTAATGGGATCTTTGACTGCCAGTCCCCCACCTCCCCGTTCATGGGCAGCCTGCGCGCCCTGCACCTCCTGGAGGACCTGAGGAACGTCCTGGAGCTGATGGAGGCCGATGAGAGGGAGAATTTGAGATGCCAGATCCCAGATTCCACAGCTGATAGTCTGGTGGAGTGGCTGCAGGGACACATGGTAAGGGACACATCTGGATAAAATAGTGTGTGCAATAGGGGTTGGTCATACATGGTTGAATAATTTTACATTAAAGGAACACTATGTAACTTTTCTGGAGGTAGAATGTCATCTGCATGATTCCATGGAAATGGAAAGTCAAAATCATACTTTGGAACATTATCTATGATAAGTTTTATGCCATACTGTGGGAGATTATTTCCAAATTTCCATGGAAACGAGCCCTCCGCCTGGCCAAATAAGAATCAGGTTTATGATGCAAGTAAAGATGCATGTTTTTCAGGCCAATTAAAACAAAAATAAATTTAAAAAAATGCTTTTATTTAGTTTTTTTTTTTTTTTTGGTTAAAGGTTACAAACTGTGGCTTTGAAGATACACTATGTGACTTGGTAACACCTGCTTGTCTTGAAAATTGAATTAAAATGTTATTGCTTTGCCTAGAATGTTCCAAATGTGGCATTTAGCATATCTAGCTTGCATATATTATAATACAGGTGTTTTTATTGCTAAAACATTCTGAAAAAGATGCATTCCTACTATGACCAAAGTCGCCGCTCCACAGATCTGACCTGTAACTTTGCCTGGTAGCGTCACCTACTGTCTCCATGGTGATAGATAAGTTTAAGGCCATCACATTATCATGCACATATTGTTGTGCATGATAATACAGTTCTAAATATTACGCTGTGTAATAATTCTATTTTTTAATTTCACGTCATTTACATCTTGATACATTTGTCCCTTGAATCCACTCCACACATCTGGTTTACATTTTGTTCTGCTCACTTTCCCTTTTTTTCTTTGCTTCTCTATTTTTCTCTCTCATAAGGAACGAAACATAACATCTTCTATGTTTTCAAATGCCACAGCTAAATGCAGTTTTTGTGAATGAAACAGTGATGGGCAACATGCCAGAGAAATGCCAGACTTTTGGTGTAATGCTCCTGCTCGGTACACAGCCATGTAGGGTCTTGTTTGTGTGAGGGTACACACTGTTCTCATTCAAACGTGAAATTAGAGAATAATAAATAAGTTCCTGTATCCATCAGGTTTAACATTGATGAGTGAAGCTAATAAAGATATATGAATGACAACAGCATGGCACCTGTTGTTGAGTTTAGCTGGCATTTTTTCTGTGTGTCAGAGGCCAGAAAAATAATAACACAATCTATTTAACACTGTCTATTTAAATGTTTGTATTTAAGGAAAGCCCAGTGATGAACCACCAACAGGATGGCAACAGCTCATTGGGTAGAGAGGATGGTGGTCCAATCCCAATTTCAGGCATTTAATACTGTTTTTGTGTCACTGGGCAAGACACTTCATCCACCTTAAACCTTTGTGAATGTGTTAGTGTGACTGTGGTTAGGACTTTTGATTACCATAGTAGCCATGTCTGTCAGTCAGCCTAAAGTCAGCTGTGACTCTAAAACTGATATTTGTCAGTCCATTTTTTGTCCATATTTGGATGCATATGTAGCAGGTGATCATGACTGATAATATTAATTCAAAGCAAATTAAATTGCTTTGAAGATATTCAAAATTAGATCATATTATATATATATTGTTCATAATATGAAAATTCTAAAAAATATATATATATATATATATTTAAAAGTACCTGCAGCTATAAACAGTTATGCAACAGGCCATCCACATTTGAATCTCAGCCAAGATATTTACAGACATGTTTTAGCATATTTCTGATGGAATGCAAAAGTACTAACAAAGTTTTTGTGACTGTATTATGTCGCTCATCCCCAATTCAAAGTTTTATGTCTGTTTGTCCACAGTCTAATGGGCACATATCTCTAAGTGGAGGCGACCACTACCAAGAAAGACTCACCAGACTGGAAAGTGACAAGGAGTCTCTAGTACTTCAGGTGTGGCTTTACTGACAACTAATACCATATAATTCATAAATAAATCATGATAAATGAACATGTTGTGTTGGTTCACATTTAGGTCAGTGTGTTGACAGACCAAGTGGAAGCTCAAGGGGAGAAAATACGAGACTTGGATATTTGTTTAGACGAACACCGGGAGAAACTCAATGCCACAGAGGAATTACTGCAACAGGTATGTCCCTTTGAAGTAAACGGGAAGAAATTTCACCGACAAATAAGATTATTCACACTAGAGCTGCAAAATATATCAAATCAATAACACTGTATTCATCTCTAAAAACATGTTTTGAAATTCTTGCAATTCTCATATTAGTTTACCAGTTTACCATATTTTAGTCTTTTTAAATATTAATGCTTCTAGAGTAAAAAAATAATAATAATAATAATGCTTCAAAGTTAAAACTTAAAATTCCTGTTGTTAAACATAAATCACAAATCTTATTGCAATTGCAGTACAGAAAAAATGTCCTTTTTTGCCCCACAATCGGGAAAATTTAAAATTTAAAATATACTTTGAATAAAATGAAGATGCTAAAATGGAGGAGATCAGAATACATAACTGTACACTGACTGTATTGTTTGTTTTGCAGGAGCTTTTGTGCAGAACTGCTCTGGAAACTCAGAAGTTGGAGCTGATCTCTGAAGTGTCAAACCTCAAACTCAAGTTAAACTCTATAGAGAAGGACAGACTGGACTTCGACGAGCGATTCAGGGACAGTGAGGTATTTAAGAGCGCTACAGTCTGGGATAAGGGTCCTCTTTGTCCTGTTTATGTCCTCTTCTGATGGAGGCGTGACTTCTGGTTCATGGCAGATGTAACTTTTGGGTTAATCAGTTTATGGTCAAGGTGAACTGAATCTGTTTTGCAAGTTTTTTTTTTTTAGATACAATTGTTATTTTAAAAAGTTATTACATGAGGCTCCTACAACAACAGTTTCCTCTCAGTACATACTCTGCTCCACTTGTAACCACTTTACCTTTCTTTAGTAGCTAATGTTTTGACAGCTTTTTTATTTTTTGAGGTGACCAAAAGACCAAAGTTCAAACTCGAAATGCTCATTCCAATCCAGCGTTTTTACTTTTAAGTGTCTTTTGATGTCCAATGTATCCAATATATTAACAATACGTACAGTGTGAACGTTTCTACGTTTCACATTCTACAGATTCTGTAGTTATTTGAAAGGTAAATAACTGTGTGAGAACAACTTTGTGTAAGTAAAACATTATAAGACAGCCCATTTTTTTCTGGATCAGAACGATATCTGAACGTTTGACCCACTGATTAGTGGGTGACCACTCAACCCACTACAGTCTTGGTAAATACTTTTTTTAAAATTATTATTGGCATCATTTTCACTGTATGCAGATCAGACTACACTTACATTATTAAATCTGATAACAATGGCAGTGCCCTTTGCTGAGTGAAAAAACTTGGAAAGGCTTTGATGTTTTTGTTGAAGGAGTTCTGTTGTCTCGTGCACCCACCCTGAACAAAAGGCTCTGTCTGTGTCTGCTCCACTGCACATTCATCTCTGTAAATGGCTTCCTCTCATTTTTTCTTATTTAAACATCACACATCAACACTCTCTACTGCACTAGAACTGTCACTAAACACAACTACAAGTAACAGTAGTAATTGTGGTTGTCAAAAAATCAACACCCAGATACTAATCCATACAAAAACAATATTGAAAGTAGATACTTATTTGAAGTATGGACACTGAAAAAACAAAGCCAAAAAAAAAGCATAAATAGGTCAAATCTGTGTCTTTCCTGGATAGTTTTTAGAATAGTATTGATCTTTATCTGAACTAGTAAGCTCCTCATGGTAACATTTAAAGAGTTTTAGTTTGTCATTTTAGTATTGTAACAACACTAAATAGTTGTAGTATTTTTTTTGGAGCACTTCCATGTTGCTATTATTTGTATGATTGCTTTTATTTCTTACGCAATGTTGTGTTTGTTTTTCAGGATTTGATTCTAGAGATCAATGAACTGCGGTACAGAATTACTGACCTGGAGAGCGAAAAGTTACAATATGAGAAGAAACTTAAGTCAGCTAAGGTACGCTCTGATGACCTTAATAAGTATATATTTGGGCTGCAACTAGCAATTATTTTAGTAGTCAACAAGTAATAATTATTGTTTAATCAATCCACAATTATTTCTATTGAACATTGAATTTTTTAATATGCATCTTGAAAGGAAAAAATATGCTAACTAAACATTTTGGATAGAGAATATTTACAAATAAAGTATATTATTGTTAAATTAGAAATTGTTCAGTCTTCAGTTTTCTTGTCTTTTTTTTTTTTTTTTTTCAAATAAAAGTGTTAGCTGGTGTCTTTGCTATAAAATGTCTTCTGCCATGAGTTTTAGAGTCTATATAGTCTAGATAACAATTCAAAATTCTAAAAGTAGTCAGTGATCATATTTAATGATTCTATACAAGTTCATTTTTTGCTCATCCAGGTATAACAATACTCAAACAATATCATTAAGTCATTAAGATGGATTTAGTTTGAAAATAACAATAATTTAGTTTCAAGTATCTTTTTAATAGTAATTCTGTATCAATTATTAGTTGCAGCCCTATTAAATAATCATTAAACTGCTTACACACTAACTATGCTAATCATTTCAAAACAGAACGTTGCACTTTCTTGTATTTTCTTCTTATCTGATCTTTTGCATTGTCTCTTGCTTTGTCACTGGGTCTTTAAGTCTGTCATGGCCAAGCTGTCTAGCCTGAAAATCAAAATGGGTCAGATTCAGTTTGAGAAACAGAGAAGAGAGCTCAAACTGGACACACTGAAGGTTGTAGTTCCTCTGCTGTGCCTGCTCTGTTAGCTGTGTGATTATGGTTTTTGGCCCTCTCCCTGTAACTGCCTCCTGGTTTTTATTTTCTCCAAATCCATCCTCCAACTTTCAAGCTTTCTTTCTGTCTGGTATGCAAAATGACGTCACCCCTTTCAAATAGTAAAAACACAATTGTTGCTTAAATACTGTTGTTAAATGCATGCTTTTATTTTAATGTCTGTTACTTGTGTTGTCCCCATGTGAAAAGAAGGTCATATTAATCTATTAGGCCTAATATTCATCTTGCTTTAATAAAGGCTGTGCATATCTGACTTGTTTAAAAATTAACAGCCCAAGTAATAGGATTTTTTGCCCTTATTTACATCAAGTACTTAAAGTAATGTAATTATTTTTAGGAACTAAAGAGAAAATATATATTTTAAAATCAATGAGCAATTTCTTAAAATGTATATGCCAACTTACAACAACTGGGGATGTCACAATATCACATTTTTGTGTTGTGATTCTTCTGAGAAGAAACATCACGATTATTCACAATTATTGACACCATGACCATACAACAGTGAAATGATACATTTTCCTTCACCACAATTCCTCGAGTGACTAAACTGAAGTTAAGGTGATATAGAGCCAAATAAAACAGCACTTTACAATTATGTTTACTGTTTTGGAGCACATGTTGATTTAATAACTTTTGCTTCTAAAATTGCAATAATAATTTTTTTTTTTTTTTCAGTTATAATGTGGCCTGAATAATCATGATTATCAACTAACTAAATAATCTTGGTATGCTTAATAGCAACTTACAAAACTACTCAAAACAAACTTAATGTTCTGAATTCATGTCTTTTTAAAACTTGGCAGTGTACATTTGAATTGGTGGTTTTCAGATTCTAGAATGTGATGATGTCATACTCCTATGTAGAGTCAGTTTTTCCTGTTGTTACTTGCCATTAAATATCCAAAAGGTAAATTCACTAATGTTGAACCCATTTCTGTTAAGACAAGACCCAAGAACTCACTGTGTTACAACCACAAATCTACATTTTAATAATATTCATTTAGCTGCCCTCTAACTGTATTAAATATTATTGGTCTATAGAAGGTTGCGAAACCCAGCAATAGAATCCCTTTTTTTTTGGTGTTTTGTTATGTCAGACGTTCCAGATTGAGTCCCTGCACCTGCTCCGCTCCAAGCAGGTGTGAGTCGCATGCCTTTGTGCCACGTCAGCATCTGGGAACATTTCTCTTTTTTCTTTTTTGTTGTGGTTTGTTTGTAGTTCAGAGAGAGGAGGGGAGGGGGAGTCAGCATGTCCATGTGAAGAGAATGTTCTCACCAATGTCCCCTCTTTCTCTCTCCATGTCTCTCACTTGTCCCTCTCTTACCTCAACTCTCTGTTTCCTTTTCTCTTGCACCTCTCCCTCTCTTTTTATTTGTAAACCCACCCTCAACTCTTCTCTCTCTGTTTCCCTCCCCCTCTATCTGTTTCTTTTTTCTCTTTTTACCCCTCTCTCTCCCTCTCTTACCTCAACTCACTCTCCTTCTACCCTTCTCCCTCTCTCTCTCTCTCTACCCCTTTCTTCCCTCTATTTTTCTCTCTCTTCTCTTTCTCCATGTCTCTCCCTGTCACCTCCGTCTCCTTCTCTCTCTCTCACTTTCTCTCCCTCGCCCCGCCTCTCTTCTCTTTCTCCCTCTTATCTCACTCCCTCTCGCCCCCTCTCCTTTCCCCTCACTCTCTTCCTCAATCCCACTCTTGCTCTCCCTACCTCTTTCTTTCCCTCCCCCTCGCTCGCTCTCCCCCCCCTCTTCTTTCATCCCTTTCTCCCTGTCTCTTCACACCCCCTCTCTTTCTCTCTTAGGAGGAGTTGTCTGTTCTGAGGAGGCAGCTGGAGGGTAAAGACATGGACATGAGGAGGCTACAGGACGAAACAGGCCTCCAAACTGTCGGCCCTGGCTCCAGAGATCACACAGAAAAGGGTGGGTGTCAGTCAAATCACACACGGGATCATGAGGTCCATGGCAAAGTGGGTACTTAACACATTCATTGTATTATTTTGGAGATATAAGGTTAACAATAGCATTTATAAACTATTTTGGAATGTTATTTTTGGCCAACAACCGACCTTGTCAATTTAATATTTTTTATTAGACTAAAACAAACCTAATTGATTACTAAGGCAAACTGCTTGGTTACTATAATTCATTTACACCATAAACCCAAGTTAATAGGCATAGAATAAGTATACTAAAAAAATACAGCTAAATATTTATGAATATACAAGATTTGCACAGCATAAAATTGAAGTATTATCATGATTTATAAAAAAATAAATAAAATAGGAACAGCTCATTGCTGACAGTTGAATAGATTAATTATAAATGACCAACATGCAACCAAACATCTCACAGTTTCTCACTGTGAACTTCTCTTGCAACCTACTTGTCTCCATGGAAATGCTATTCTGGAATATTCCACTGTATAGCATTAAAATGATCTGAATAATAATCAATGTGTTGTCCATTTTTGTAAGTAACCTTGGAGTGATTTTTGACCAACCAATTTGCTGGATGTGCCAAACGTATTTAGTGTAATATATATTTGTCTTGTTCAGTTTTTCACCCAGAAGAAACTCTTAAAAAGAGGCTGAAGGAAAAACGTAAGGGTGTTTATGCTTGTGTTTACCTTTGCACCTGTCCATGACTGCACCTGTCCATGACTGCACCTGTCCATGACTGCACCTGCCCCCAGTCCCTGTCTGCATGAACGGGCATGAGCCTCCTGAACTCTGCTTGTCCATTTTTTAACCTGTTTTAAGTTTTAATACCAGACAGCTCCACCTCATTGTAACTAGGCCTGTCACGATAATTATCTTAAGAAAATATAGACGATAAACGATAATATTGAAACTGATTTATGCCACTGACACAATAACCTTACAGAAGGATTATCTCCAAAAATATTCTAATTGTACAATATTGTTAAAAGCATGCGCTGCAATAAATAAATAGCAGAATGAAACATTTCTAGGAGTTAATTTGAATCTATAATGAGTCATATAAGTTACTTATTCAATTCCTTAGCAAGTCCAGAATGATATTTCTGTATTTTTTATACTGATGGATATAAGTCTGTTCCCCACACCCTCCGTCGTGCCTCGAGCCAGAACCAACATGTTCATGTGCATTCAGATTTGTTTATTTCAGTGACACAGTGCGAGTTTAGTGCTTTGCTCATTGGTTTCATAGAAATTTGCAATGTTTTTCAGTTCCCTGTGACATTTTATCTTTTCCTCGTAAGCAGCCATATTTGTTTTCATCCAGACGGACCATACGCGTCCCTGATTGACTAAGTCACGTGTCAATCATGCCCATTTTAATTCTAGGAGATTCAACAGTGACCAGGCAAATAAAAAAATGCTCACTTATACAAAAAAGCACCCACCTAAATTATTGTGATATTGCTATCATTACGGTATGTATTGAATGATAAGTTGATCTAGTAATTTCGTGACAGGCCTAATTGTGACACAACCTAAACCCAGCCACAAGTCTACTGTATGTATGTTGTGTTTTGATTCCTGATTAGCAATGAGGAATGTGTGCTCCGTGTTTTGAAAAGGATTGAGGAATGGATTGCGTTGTGTGTTATAACCATTCAGGCTGCTCTCTCATCCTGTCTAATGTGCCTATGTTCCCACAATGTGTTTGATCCAAGTATTCCCAGTACATGTGAGCCAGTGGTCACTAACCCCACTGTCTGGTCTTGTCTGTATACACTGTTTGTCATCATTCTAAAGCATTGAAATATTGGAGTGTTAAAATAATCCGGTGACCTATTTTATGTGATAATGTGATAACTAATGATACATTTTCTTATTACAACTGGCGTTTGATTTAATGGTTTTATCTTTCTTTGTAGATGTGGAAGTGCAGAGGATGAAAAAAGCAGTTGAATCACTGATGGCAGCTAATGAAGAGAAGGTACAATTAATGTTTTAGACAAGTGCTGTCATGGGCATTAGGGTTGCATGATATTAGAAAAATATGTGCTATTTGATAAGTTTGATTATGCAATATTTCCTTGTATTTTTAGACACTCAATCTCAGCCAGATTAAAACAAAAATAATAATTACTCAATTTACTAAATTGAGTACTAAGAATAAGACTAAAACAAAGAAAATAATTATGCAAATTGAACTTGAGGACCTTACCATTATTGTGATTTATATATACATCTTTTATTATATTAATATTGTGTTAACCAAAATCGCAATGTTAATCAGTTTGTATTGTTCAGCCTTACTGTGCAGCCATACATATTACACCACTTGCAATAGCCAAGCATAGTGATCAAATGTGTGTTTTTTTTTTTCTTTAGGATCGTAAGATTGAAGAACTGAAGCAGTCTTTGCAGAGGTATAAAAAAGTGCAGGACATGGTGATGTCGGTACAGGGAAAGAAAGGTGAAACTTTAAAAATGTATTTTTCTTGCTTTTTTACAAACATTACGTATCTTCATATACTAACAAACACCGTAAACACAGTAAAACACTATGGAATTATAATGTATTTATTTTGTACATGCATATATATGCACATATGAGTTACATACTTCAATGATGTTTTAAATGCAATGATTAGAGTTAGTAGCTTCTGAAAACCAAATACGTCATCAAATCATTATAACTGAAATAAACTTAGTGGTGAATGTATATTATAGATATGTTGTAAATATAAAGCCCTCCTATTCTCAAAAATTATATTAGGCACAAAATGACGCAAACATTTTTTGTCATTTTTGTGTCCAGACAAAACCAAAGATAACGAGGGTCTTGATGGTCCTATTGGTACATTCTCCTCCCAGCCTCTGTGTGTGGAACCAGAACAACAAGAGGCTGAAGAACTCAAGAGCAGCCCAGAAGAGGTGAATATAAGTTTACTATAAAAGTGCCAAGTATTGTTATGTTAATATAACACTTCTTAAATGAGTATTGCTGTGCCTGTCCAATTAGTTGAATTATCACACCCCTAAGCGCACAGTCTTGGCAGTCTAGATGAGTGTGTGGTGTGATAATGGATTATTTTAATGTTGCAGGAAAATCTCAGTAGAATTTGTGTGGAGTCTTCACCCTCGCCCAGCCCCTCAGATAATGAACGAGTGTCAGAGTCCACGCCAACAGATGGAGAGAGAGAGAGGTGACTTTTTATTATTCTACGTTGATGAAAATATTGTTTACATTTCCAAAATAATACCATTCTTATTATATACGTTTGTAAAGGGCTCTATTCTGATCATTTAGTGCTAACATTTCTTTCTCTATGCAGCTAACCAACTTCAGCATTCATGGCTACATTCAACAGTGCACCCTCTGCTCATGTTTTGATTCATATAAAGACATATAAAGATAAATGTACCTGATTTCCATACAGTATAGACCTTAAGCAATATGAAAGACCAAGACTGTCCAAAATTAGTACAAAAAAACAACAGAATAATGCATGATAAGGCACATTTTATCTAGCTGGTTCATAATGCACTTTCTACTTATTTCAGCATCCAAGAAGCAGCTAAATCCAGCAGTCAAGAGCAGCTGGATAAGATCAATAATGAAAAGGTGAGATTGGAATGTTTTCACATGGTGTCCAAACAACCTATGTTTCCATAGTGTTAATTGAGATGAGGGTGTACAAATTGATTATGTTCAGATTCTTTTGTGTGGTTGCATACAGTTGAATAATAATCCTTGTCAATGACACCAAAGACATTATTTTACTATTTCTTTCCCT
>KN482518.1:4396-16644 GCA_000787095.1 Periophthalmodon schlosseri | reverse complement strand
TGCATGAAATCTTTAGATGAAGTAGGAGTAATTTGTGATTGTTATGTCTGTATTTCTTTAGAACACGAGTGTGGAGATCAGTAAACTCGCTGAAAAGCCCCCCTTGGGACCCTCAGCCACTCTGCCTGCCTCCATTGAAGATGACAGCTTCGGATCCAGGAAGGCTCGCTCCTCTTTTGGAAAAGGCTTCTTTAAAATCCGAGGAGGCAAAAAGACTTCCAGCACCCCTAACCTTGGTATGGGAGCCAATTTATTGTGTGTACTGTTTGTTATACAAAAACAATAGAGAAGTATGGTGTGGACTGCATATTGACTCATGTAATCTAAGTGTCTCCATTTGATTTATACTGGTGAGGATGGCAGTATACATTATAGAGTTTGTTTACTTTAAGTGTAAGAACTACACCGAGATTGACTAGAGCTACTGAACCTGAACTTTATAAAATCAGGTCTTAACCAGGTTTAACTAGCCTTTTTTACTTATTATGGTTTACTTGAACTTAAGCTCATAGTTTTAGTCTTGCTCTGTCTAGGTCTAAACTTCAGTCAAACAATCTGTTTGTTGTATATGTCCCTATCAAATAATCAATAAATATTAAACCATATCCAAATCAGGATTAAGGATGCACTCACACTAGATTTTGTGTGGTGCTGTGTTAGTCCTGGTTTAGTCCTGATCTAGTCCAGATTTATTTCCAGGTTTAGTTCTGGTTTAATCTCAATTTTGATGATCTGTTTGTGCATTATGGTCCTCATCCTCTGCAAAGCTGGTAACGGAGTGATATTTTTTGGTTGTTTCTACCACTTTGTTTAACATTTTATTTTCTCTAGCCACACCCATGGGGTAAACTTTTGGGCCCAAGTCCGTAATTTGCAGCCCGCATAAACTGTGGTCCCATATTTAATTATGGGAGTCTGTCTCTATTCCGCAGTGTGCCTGTCGCCCTCTCTGTGCTGTTTTTGGGTGCATATGTGTCTGTATTGATACTTTGCAGCTAATGATCAACATTCCCTGGGGGTGAAGCTAACTGGAGGTACTGCTCTGACTGAAGCTCTTTTACTCAAGTTTGACTTTAATCTGACCTTTATTTTAACACTGACCAGAAAAAAACTGATTTAGTTGGAATTCTAACAAGTGAGCTGATTTGTGCTGTTAAATAAGTCCCTCCAATAACAGTAAAGTCACAAGTCAGCTAGTGCTAGCCAACTGTTTTTCGGTTAGTCACTAAAACACCTAAATGAAACCATGAACATTTGTATTGATCACAGGCTCCCGAAAATGTCTAGTTTAAATCCATTTTGTATTTTTTCTTGACTTTTCAGACTTTTTTGGCAGTGTTTGCTAATGTGTCAATTGTGTCATCATGATAACTGTTGAACATTCCATCATAAGCACCATTCACACATGCAGCTTGACCATGGAATTTACCTGCATTTTGCCAGAACAGGGTCAAATTCCCTGGTAAATTACTAGGAAGGCTTAAGTGTGAATAAAGCCAGAAAATTGCAATTTACAAGCCTGGTTTCCTGGTTACGCTACGTGGTTACATTTCCTTCTTATTCAGTTTAAATGATGCAGCAGTGTGTTGCTATGTAGGAGAGTGCAGAGAGACAAATGCCATGTTTTGTGTGAACAGAACGGACCCGGCAATGTTCTGGGACTGGTGCATGTGTGAATGGGGGTCACTGCTGCTGAGTGTTTTCGCATTTTGCACCTTACTATTTAATGGGCTCTATGTATGAATGCAGCTATAATAGGTTGTGTGCAGAACCCCTCCAGCGTGATGTGACTGCAAAGTATCAATTGGTGCCACTTCTACGCTGATTTCATTCATAATATTTGTCATTTGTCTTGTGCTTTTGTTGTTGGATCCTATGGTGTGTTGTGTGCATTTTGTTACACATGAAGACCGCAGCCGGAGTGCCAGTGCGCCTCAGCTAGGTACAGTAAGGGTTTTGTAGGGCCCCAGTAGTCCCTTTGAAAACACCAACCTTTAGTGTGTGAGCAATATGTACCAAATCTCTAGTTGGTTTGCCTGTACCTTGCATGTATTTTTCGTATTTACTTTTTTTTGCTTCAAAGTTTCTCACATTACCAGAATGCATCTTCAAATTAGTGATGGGCGAATCGACAACAAAATATCAATGCTGTGGTACTGTCAAAGATATAAATTCTCATGTTATGAGTGCAATATTCACTTTTTTCCCATTAAAATTTGAACACATTTTTAAACCTGTTATTTATAGTTTAGTTTAAGTGCACATGTGTTTAAATGTTAGATCATTTAGATTTTATTTTAAACTTTGCAGCAGTTCAAACTTATTCCTCACTTTTCTAACACATTCCCAGTATACTAATTATTCACTGTGAAGAGTTAAGTCATGACTTTCAGAGTTTGTAAAGCTAAAAACAACTAGCATGTAAGATAAGTTAAAGCAGGGGTGGAACAAAAATAATCATAACCCTTATAAATGCCAAGGTAAAATTCTTAAAGTGGATTGTTTCCAAGCATCTTAATACAAAATTCATTGGTATCGGTATCAAATCCATAACTTGCCATAGTATTACTTGGTACCATATCAAAGCTAAATGAATTGATATCGCCCATCACTATCATATAAACGCCTTTTATATATAAGTAATATTTTCTCTTTTCTTTATCAGCTACAATTTCCCAGTTTAGGTCCAGTTTTGTGTCAGATCCTACTTCAGGATAATGCATGTACACATCTTTTGCTTGCATCTTCTTACAACTTACCTGTCACTTGGTGGTTGCTTTATCTCCATTTGTCAAATACCTTCATTTTTTAATATTTCAGATTATTTGTATATTTTTTTGTTCAGCTGAAACGGAGCGGCCCACCACAGACCACCTGGACCTGGCTGGGCTGCCGCAGAGGTCCACAAACAGCGACAGCACTAACACTCTGCCCACGACACCTGAGAGCCGCAAGAAATCTAAAGGCATCACTAAACTGTTTGGAAAGTGAGTTCAACATGTACAAGATTGTCATGCTACAGCCCTATTTTCACTCATGTTTTGCTGTTGGTCTAAGCCTCAGGGAATGTTCTAGTGCTTTCTAGTGCTATTATAGTGAGGTCTGTCTCTTAATAAACTAGCAGTTTATCTTGTATCGGGTGTGGCACATAATATTAGATATCGACCACTGTATTGGTGGTTTTGGTGGATGATGCAATACTCTAAGATGGGTAGCAAGAGCCAGTTTCTCCTATTGATAGCATTAGACTTTGCCATGAAATATCCAAAAGGTAAATTCACAAATGTTGAACCTGATTATTTCTGTCAGTGACTAGACCCCAGAAGTCACTATATTACAACATAAATCTGCATATTAAGAAAAGTAAAAATTCCATTTCCGTGCTACACTGAGGGGTCTCACTGCTAGCTACCTCCCATGTGTATTAAATGGTATTGCCCTGTGGAATGTTGTGATGTCATTTGAAACCCAGAACCGATCAGTTCTGACGATAATTTGTAGATTAATATGTTAAGTCTAATTTGAAGATGTTCCCCCAATTATATGATCTAAAAATATATATAAACTTTTAGTTTCCACTACAGCCCTGTTTTCCTACAAACTTCTAACACAGCAGTCAACCACATCTAATGCTGTGCCCCTTTCTGATGGGCTAAAGCTATATCTGCTAAAACAAAGCTTCAAGTATTTCCTGTAAAGTACAAATATTGACCCACTATATGTCTGTTATAAAAATCATCTTTATTATTTACCTATATGGGTACTACAGAGTAGAATCATGTTTGTATAATATGCTGTGGCTGTGATTAACATGCCTAAGAGCTGTTCATCTGTGTTTAAGTTCATAGTTGGGTTGGTCTTTCAGTACAGCACATGGGTTTGTCATGTGTCTTTCCCATAACAAAAATGGGTAAATGATTTCTTTAACTGTAAATTATGCAGTTAAAGAATGAACAGTTCTCAGAACACTTTGATGTGACTATTTGATGTAATTAATTGTTTCAGCAACCCTAAGAAACCCTATTGTGTCTGTAAGTATAGTATATCAAGCAATCCTTAAGCTGCACCACTTTAAATTGCTGGCCTCAAGTTTAGTAAAAATCTCTATTTATTAGCCTTTTGTGTGTTCTAATAGATCTATAAAAAACAAAATAAATTACTCTGAATTCAAACAACTTCATGAATGTTGATGTTGGACTGAAGTATTCACTGATTCACTTCATTCATTCATTCATTCATTCATTCATTTGTAGATCTGCTTCTCAATCTTTGTTTTTGACCATATCCTATCTTTGTTTGAAGGCTAAAGAGAAGTCGGTCCACCACATTCAACCTGGACGATAACCTATCTGAGGGCGAGTTCAAAAGGGGTGGAGTGCGGGCTACAGCAGGACCGAGGCTGGGCTGGTCACGTGATCTACAACGAAGCAACAAGTGAGTCTGTGTGCCGTGTATGTGAATGTGTATGTGTGTGTGAGTGTCAGTGCGTATGCGTGTATGTGTGTGTGTGTGTGTGTGTGTGTGTGTGTGTGTTCAGCCCGAATAATGACCCTCAGAATGTGTTTGGCTTGTTTTGATCTGTTGTGTACACAGTGGAACAGGCTCTTAACAAAGCTGTGTCTGTGGGAGTAACAATGCCCCATAGTACACAATAGTACCACGATAACCTATATGAAAGGCTACTGATAGAAGTACAGTATGCTAGGGACGTGAATCTCTTTTCTTCAGTAATTAGCTGCAATGCTTTAGCAGCAAATTATAGTGTTATTTGTAAATTGTTTAGTTTTTCATAACTAAGTTTAGTTGTACTTGCGCACCAAATACCACGTCAAATGAACTGTTGTAGGACTGAATCCTGAATAAACCTAGTTTTGTAGTGAAAGTAGAATTTTGCCAATTTAACAGTAGAACTAACCAACAAAAATTTATTTAAACAAGGAAAAAAACACAGTTTTAGCATCAGTGCTATGATATCTTTCTATCATAATTTTCTATTATATCATTTTATTGACCTGTTGTTGTCTCTGCAGTAGTGATGTGGATGCCCCGTTTGCTCGCTGGTCCAGAGATCAAGTTTGTGAGTGGCTTCAGGAGCAGGGCCTGGGTCTTTATGTTAACATGGGCCGAGTCTGGATCTCCTCTGGACAGACTCTGCTCCAGGCCTCACAGCAGGACCTAGAGAGGGTGAGGAAAACTGTTTGACACGAGAATACATGAATTTACATACTTAAATGGGAATGGCATAAAAGGGAAACTCTAGTTTTGTTTGTAGTTACACACCTCATTACGTGAATTGTCACAAAATAAATTTTTTTGGATTGAACCAAAAAATGGGGTTGGTGATATTGACAAAAGTGAATAACTTGATGTCTTTTGGATTCTAATAGATAATATTTTAGCAGTCCTTCCTAACTGAGATGGTTGAGATTCAAGTATTGCACAAAAGTGAATGAACTGTAAAATTGACCAGAAATATTACCTTGTACCTCTGTTTGGAAGATTTCTCTGCAATTTCTTGTTATTTTTCATTTTTTTCTTATTGTAGCCTTTTAACTGGTTTACTCTATATTTCAATTATCCAATCTATTTCTGCATACCTACAAAACTACAATTTTTATATTCAACTTTTCTGATATATCTCCCTCCAATACCAAAAATAGTTTTACTTTTTACAGTTGTCAGTATAATACATTTGTTAATTCTCATACAATATAATGTAGGAGTCTGCATGTGTTGCTTAAGGTTGTTCTTGGGTTCTCAGACTTCAATTCATCATTCGTAGATATAACTAAATGTAGGCTGCTCATCCTAAATATATTTTAGCCTTTATTAGGTATACTGCAGCGCCATTAGAAAAAATGTTACCTTTCTCTTATTAAACACTTGGAAATTTGTGTTTGTCAGGAGCTTGGTATTAAACATCCACTGCACAGAAAGAAGCTGCAGCTTGCTCTTCAGTCTCTGGGCTCTGAAGAGGAGGACAATAAGGGAAAACTGGACTACAACTGGGTCACTCGTGAGTACTACTTCTCTCAAAGGATGTTTTTTAGCTGACTCCCATACTCAGTGTTCATCTTGTGTTGTGCTGTTATGGCCAATATTTTATGTAGACATTTTAAAATCTATAGTGAAACCCACAGATTAAGTTGTTTCACAAATTAACTTTAGATTTTTATTAATCACTCCACCTCATTCACACATCGCCTTTATACTGGCAAGGTGGGTGAAATATGCAGTGGAGCAACTTCTGCCCCACCTCTTTAGCTTCTTTAGCTTTTCTATACATTATAACTCATGAATCAGTTTAAAAGATACATCTCATGCACTAAGAATAAACTGGTTATGACACATGGGCACATGGAGATGTTAAATATCAGGAAAGCTTTGTACTGATACAAGAAAACCCATACCATCCGTATTTGCACTGATATAGACTACTGTATTGTCCTTTCCTAATCCTCCTTACACTCCTGTCTCCCTCAGGATGGCTGGATGACATTGGGCTGCCTCAGTATAAGACCCAGTTTGACGAAGCGCGAGTGGATGGTCGTATGCTGCACTACATGACAGTGGTAAGTGGACTGATTTCAGTTAGCTTCAGTTCACGGTACACATTTTAAACATGTCCAGATGCTTTAACATTAGAGCGAGTATGGAAATATAAACTGCTAAACAAATACAAGAATCAAATGCATTTCATAGCATGTTTATAGAAGGACAGGGATGGCAAGTTTTATAATACATCATGGAGATGAGATATGTAGTTGTTTGCAGGGGACGTTATATTACCAATCATTCATTCTGCTTGCAATTGACTACTAATTATAAACCACTCAAACTGGTGTTAATCTTGAAGCCCATAACTTAATGTAATATTTCTGCCCCTTAGGACGACCTGCTTTCACTTAAAGTTGGGAGCGTTCTCCATCACCTCAGTATCAAAAGGGCGATTCAGGTTCTGCGTCTCAACAACTACGAACCCAACTGTTTACGCCGAAGGCCATCTGATGAGGTTTGTGTGCAAATTGCAAGTTTATTTAGATGTATGTTTCAAAAGTAAGATTCTGTTCTGAGTAGACATTGTAAACCACTTCAGGAGCATTAACATTTGAAGATTGAAATATTAACTAATACAAGAATTGGATAAGATTCAACTGTACACCCATACAAGTACAGTGCAATGTATGTCACAGTTTCATTTCTAATCAGAAATGAAGCAACAGTTTGACGTGATAGAATCCTATGAATTATGTGTCGAGATATAAATTCCTGTACAACCAGATTTTTCTCTAAAAAGACAGTATATTTAGGTCTTTGCAGAGGACTTTTTATGCCTTTGCAGTTTGATAATTGTGCCAAATCAAACTGTAATTTAATTTCAATTACAATATATTGCACAGCCCTAGACTTTTTAATAACAACAACATTAATATTCCATAGAACAATGTGACTCCAGCAGAGATTTCCCGGTGGACAAACCACAGAGTGATGGAGTGGCTGAGGTCTGTGGATCTGGCAGAATACGCTCCAAACCTGAGAGGGAGTGGCGTGCACGGAGGACTGATGGTAAGAAGGACTCTTCGCTTAGCTCTTTAAAGAGCTGTATTTGAGGATGAAGAGGACATCTCAATTAAAAAACTCAAGCTGATCATTGACAATCTCAAATGATTGTTTCTATTCTCAATTTATTTATTCAATTTATTCATTATTTTTATGCCTTGTAATATTTTAACCAAACTCTATTCAAAGTATATTCTAAGTCTGTTTTCAGGTATTTATCTTTATTTTGAGTGCATATTCTTATTCTTATACTATACTCAGGTGTTGGAGCCTCGGTTCAATGTAGAGACCATGGCGCTGCTTTTGAACATCCCTCCGAATAAGACTCTATTGCGCCGCCACCTGGCCACTCACTTCACCCTGCTCATTGGGTCAGAGGCTCAGCAGCTCAAACAGGAGTGTCTAGAAAATCCAGACTACACTTTACTCACAGCCACCACTAAAGTCAAGGTAATGTATCATGTCTGTATACGACTGAAACTAAGAACATAAACAATACAGACTTTTGATCAGTGTCACATAAAAAATGGTCATATTCCTTCCTTTAAAGCCTGGACTTTTCTCCAAACCACATGTTTTTACTAACAGAGGATTGGCTGTAGATCTCTCCATTAAAAAGACTTACGTATGTTGATCATTGATGATTAGAAATAAAATAAATGAATCTCCATTAACATTTAATCAATTGCACATCCGTTTCTGACAGTAACTTTTTATGTCACAGAGACCCATGGTTAGCATTTTTAAAGTTACTAGCCGCTTAGGACAGTCACAAGTCAGACTTTTGATTTATTTATTTATTTTTGCCCTAATGATAGTCTATGCATGACTGTTGGAAAGATGGTATTATAATACTGAAAAACTTTAAATTAAGCATTACGTTTAAGAAAGGAGGACAAGGAGACATTAAGCGTAACAATAGAAAGTAATCACATGTAAACACTTTTGTCAAGCGGCAATGCTAACAACTGCCTTTACAATGCATTAACCTATGTAAATATTCCCTGTACCAGCCAAGGAAGCTGTCATTCGGTAACTTTGGCAGCCTGAGGAAGAAGAAGCACGAGGAGAACGAAGAGTACGTGTGTCCGATGGACGTGGAGATGCCGAAAGGGCGGAGCTTTCAGAAAGGATTTGAACTGCAGATCTACGAGGACGATTTGGACCGACTAGAACAGGTGAACTACCATGACATATGAGCCAAATAAATTAAATCAGGAAGGAATGTGAAGATTTTACCACAGAATATGTTGAAAACCATAATTCTTTATTTTTATGGAGCTCAACAGTCTTTTGGGCCACTGGGCTTTGAGTCGTTTTTATTCCATGTTGTTTCATGAAAATAGGTTGGGTTCATGATTTAGAATTTGATGTTAAAATCTCAGATGGAGGGCAGGGGGCCTTAAAAGTCTAATACTGGGAGTTCAAAGACACAGAGGAGGCTAATCAAGTATGCGGTAACCTATGTCCATGACTTAATCATTTTCAATCCAAAAACTTTTCTTAAGTGTTAAATTATGTGTCTTATAAGTCCGCAGGATGTTTTCAAAACCTTAATCATATACATATATAGTCTACGGGAAAAAATATAGGTAAACTGTTGACCTTCATGTTGTGTTGTTGTTGCTAGACATTTTAATTAATTTATTTTCTGGGATATTTGATCCTTACTCTCCAGATTGCCCTCTCCATTTTACTGATAAGGGAACTATGAGCAAACAGCCACATGTTGTTTCTTTACATTTAGGTATTATAAATATTGTACTGTATATTGATTTGTTATTCACCATTAGTTGTAAAATTGCTTATTAACTGACATTCCTTTTAATAAGTTGCATGTAATAATCATGCTATATGTTTTTTTCACAGATGGATGACTCAGAAGGTACTGTGAGACAGATAGGAGCTTTCTCGGAAGGAATCCAAAATCTCACTGTAAGATACATACTTTTTCCCCTAATATTAACCAACTGTATTTTTGTTAAGTTATATTTTACTTTTGTTTTCCCAGAGCATGTTAAAAGACGATGAATTCTTCAAAGAGATTTCAAATTCTCCCAACACGAGTGTAACGGACGAAGAGTCAAATGCATGAAGCCTTCACGAGACCAACTCCTGCTGTGAATGCAACCCAGTGCCAAGGCAACCACCCGAAAATATTCCACATCCTTTCTTAGTATTACAGTCAAATGAGCCAAAAGTATTATGTTTTTATATCTGTTTTATCATTGTTTTAAGACAGAGGGGACAAATTATGGGGCAACACCACTGCTTGCCTACCAGCTGGTTTCTGGAGTTATTTTAGCTTTTATTTTTATGTTAAGTGTGCAGTTATATCAAACCAGCAATACACAAATACTACGCTCCCACAGAGTTAATATATGTGTTAAAATACACGTGACTGTAAAATATAAAAAATGCCTTTATTATCATCTATGTGTGTTACCAAACAATTGTATTAAAATGAATAAGGTCTTAACCTTTCATATTTACTGAATTCAAAGACAATTAGAAAACAATACATCTTTTGCACCAGTCTCTGTAACTCAATACAAAGATTTATTTATATGACTATGTAATAAACACTATGTACCAATAAGGGCTTATTATTGTTTTACACATTGGACATATTTGAAGTCTTTATGGAAGTGTAGTAGTGATTTTCACGTATGTGACCCAATGCCATAAGTAATACTGTAATGCAGACTGTAATGTGCATATCAGAAATAAAAGTTTTCTATGATTACTTGTTTTATCATTTGAATAAGTTGAGGGACTTATTTGAGATGAGACATAAATTTGTAGTTATGCTTGTCTCAATGGTGTTGTAATTACTTTACCTGAAGTATTCTACAGTATGGTCTTTAAACTGAAACAATTCAAATACAAAGGAGTCTTTTTTTTGCACACAAATGAGGTGACAGTATGAAACTTTCTGGGGATGGAATGTCAACTGCATGATTCCATAGAAATAGAAAGTTAAACGTTCCCCACGCTTCACAGCAAGAAGGTTCAGGGTTCGATCCCCGGGTCGCCCGTGGTTTCTGTGTGGAGTTTGCATGTTCCCCCTTCAACCGAAAACATGCAAAATAGCTCAAGTCCTCCAGCTAAAGTTGTCCTGACCAAGCCAAGCAACAAAGTCACGGAGATGGGTCCTCGAGCACTGTGGGGGTCTGAAGGATGGGCCTTATTGCATTGAAGGATGGGTCAAATGTAGATAATGAACAGTGTACCTTAACCTTCAATATAGATACGTTTATATTGTGGTCAATTCTATCTGAAAGAACATTTCCATGAGGGCCTCCTCCTGCTTTCGGCCTTTGACTAGGCCTATAATAAAACATTTTGGACGGAAGTCAATCAATTTTTTGGCAAAAAAGTTACACACTGTGATTTTAAATAGCCAAATTATGCACCTTTGATGTGTTGATCCATACAGTGTTATCAAAATATACTTAGGTCCTGTAATTTGTCACCTAAACCAAGTTTTATTGTATGGCATCTTAAAGTTCATTTGTAATATGCTAAATGGGTGGATTTCCGACTCTAGATTTATTTATTATAAAAATTGAACCACACCAAACAGCTGCGTACTTACCATTTACAATAGTGTCCCAGCGGGGACGTGCACAGATGCCCTTTTGACTTAAGTGCCCTCCTGGTCAACACATTTTTTAGGTTTAATATTTGCCCCATGAAGACAGCAGATGTGTAAAAGTCGTTTTAAACACTCATCAATAAAAGAATGTCGCTGTGGTTTCTCTCCCTCTCTCCTGCCTCTCGCTCGCTCATGTGCGTCTGTCTGTCGCAGCCTCAGACTCCACGTGTCTTAACCTTAACAGCATATAACGCCAAATCAAAGACTGTAGAAAGTGTTTAGACTCCATAAAGATGTTCTACACAATCTAAGCTTTTAGCCAATTTTTTATTAATTTTAATTTTTTATTTTTAGACAATCCGCCTCTTAGTCACGATGTTAGGAGCAAAACAGCTGCTGCAATAATGCGCCTGTAGATTCAATAGCGCGAGTACATCGCGGCGATGAGAGGCGCATTTCTCGGAAAAGATCATAATTCTCATAAAAACAACGCAACACTTAAGTCTAGGTGTGTGCACAAAAGTTTTAGATTGGACTGTGACTGTTCCCCTCAAAATGCCTGTACACGTCCTTGTCCCAGGCTATTTAATAGATCCATGATCCATGATCTCCCCCTAGTGTCTGGTTGGTTCCATTGCCCATATTTTGTTCATGCCTGCCTGTTCCTGCCTGTCCACCGTGCACTGGACAAACAGCAACGCCTGCTTTGTGTCAACCCACAGTAGGAGCTGATCACGCATCGAGTAAGAGGCAACATCATCATGACTATCAGGTAATTCACCTTTTTCCATTATACTCTTAATATGTCATAATACTCAAAACTTTTAAATACACAAATTCCTTTTGTTTAAGTTCAGTTTTTATGTTTTTTGTTTTTTTTTTTGTTTTTTTTCCAGATTGAGTTGGGTCTTGGTGCTTCTTGTCTACAGCACTGGACTAGATGCAGCCAGGTAGTCTCTTGTATTAGCACTTTTTTATAAGATACAACTCTTTTCAACAATTTACATTTTTCATTTTTGAACAGACCAATACTAAACCAAGAACTCACTAATCTGTTCAATGAGTTTTGGAGACTGGATACACATCGCAT
>KN482516.1:86481-102344 GCA_000787095.1 Periophthalmodon schlosseri | reverse complement strand
GAACCGCTGGTTTGGCAGGGAGCGGGCTTAGCTACACTGTCAATCAAACCTGACCTTGGGCAAAGAAGGCACCTGATTTCTGTTATTGTCTGTTATTAATGTTCATATATTGATTTACGGATAAAGCAGTGAGATAAAAACACCAGGATCATGTAGAGTGGGTTAATACTAACATTTTAAGACCAAAATGACGAGTCTGAGAGCAGCAGTTACAGGGAGAGGGGTGACAGTTTTTCAGCAGAAAGTGAATTGGAACCAGTCGATGAAGTCGGAAGCGCGCCCATGAGCACTTCCTATTTGGAACTCGGAGGGTAGCAGGTTAGCTACGTCCATTTATATATACAGTCTATGGCTAGAACACAATCTGCTGTTAGAATATTAGCATTTGATACAATGTGTGACACAGTGTGTTTATACAAAGACACATTCCTCTATTACCTGGTGATTTCTTTGTCCCTGTACATATAAAGACCATTTCTTTATATTTTGTTTTATTTACAAATGTTTGGACATTGTCTTAAAACCATTTCTAGTCTGTTCCACAGCCATACCCCAGTTACAGTTGTACAAAAACGGTTACAGTACTTTTTGTCATGTCATGGAATCTTGAAATTGAGAGCCAGTTATATCCACTAATCCGTTCTTGAAACTTTTTTTGTCATGCCTATAGTAAGCAGTTAGCCCTGTGTTATACTTTCTTCTTCTTCTTTTATTTATTTGACTCGTGTGTGCAGCAGACATGAGAGGCAGAGGGAGAGCCGTGGTGTTGACTGGCTTGAAACAAAATGCCCCGAGGCAACATTAAAGCACCATTTTCCTCAGATTGCTCAGCCCATCCTCTCATCTGAGCCCTATATAACTGCACCAGCTCTGCTCCCATGGTAAATTAGAGTAATATTACGCTATATGATTTTGATGGCCTCTATAAATGGAAAGTACATAATGAATCTATGATATATATATATATATATATATATATACAAATATGAACAGATTTGTTGTGCAATATAGTATATATATATATATATATATATACAAAGATGAGCAGATTTGTTGTTGCAATATAGATTTTATTGCATTGTGGTTTATAGATTGTAAACTGCAGACCACTATAATAATACGTGTACAAGTGTTGTGATGATCGTAAAACTTCATGTATTTTTGATACTAAGGAGAGGTCTCAATACTCAGGACCAATTTTGCTCAGTGCCACAATAATAATAAACAGATGTGTGTAATTTTCAACTCAAGATAATCAAGATCATCCTAAAGCTATTCAAGAAAGGTCCCACTTTGTCATATAAATCAGATTTTATGTAGTATCATTAGTATCAAATTACTGAACTTCATATCTTGTTCTGAAAGTAGTTTTAGTATCAGTTAGTCTAGTATGTATTTTTGTGAAGTAATGTGTAGTTCCTTTAAGATGGAACATACTAGCCATAATACACTTTGCATTTGGGGGTGTTTTACTTGTATGTGGTATTAACATAACATATTTAGATCACCATGTTACCTTTCATTGTTTTGAAAAAGCTATATTCACCGAAAACAACGTATTAACATGTTTTCTAAATTTCAATTTTGTTTTTGACACTCTGAGTCTCCCCTGGCTTTGCTCTCCGCGTGAAACTACGGCACATCGCATCAGATTTGTCAAGTTGCTGTGTACAGTTTTGCATCATATTTTTGTATATTTATAGAGAACTGTCGAGTGGAAGCATGGATGACAAAGGCTTGTGGGCTGAGCATTGCACTGAATCTTACAGCTAACCTTAAGGAGGGTTCAGAAGGGCCCGGGGGAGATCACTAAAACACTCAAACATGCATGGAGGACACGTAAAACCTCTTCAAGCATGTTTTTGATAAAAGAATAACATTATAACATGGTAGAATGCTAAAATTCGCCCTCTTTAAGTAGTGATTTCACTTGGTGATTTCAGTATTTGTTACTACAGTAGCCTAGAGTGGACAAACTGATCACACAAATGCACTGCAGATGCTAACTGCTAAATGGCCAAACCATAAAGGGCCCATATCCTGCTATTTTCTGATCTATGTTGTAATGTCGTTTCCTCATCACAAACATACCCAGAGTTGTGTTTTGTTTCATTCACACATGTTTAACACACAAACCCTACATATTTATGCTGAGTTCTTCTCTCAAACAGAAAACATTCTGTTCCACCTTGTGACATCATGTGTAATACAGGAACCCTGCATATTTAGACTGAGTTCTTCTCTCAAACAGAAAACATTCTGTTCCACCTTGTGACATCATGTGGTAATACAGGAAGTGCTCCACTGTGTTTTTAAACTCCATACACCTTTACTAGAATCATTTAGATGGGTAAAACGAAAGGTAAAAGGTAGGCGTTAACTTGAAAACTACCGCTTCATGACATCACAAGGTGGAACAGAGCATTTTGAGCTTTGGGTATGCAGCCAGACAATAATGCAGCGTTACTCAAACATGTGTGAATGAAACAAAACACAACTCCAGGTATGTTTTTGAGGAAGTAACAACTTTATAACATGGCTTAAAGCTCACAAGAGTCAATTTTGCGTATAGGTTTTTGATAATGTACATAATCAGATAACTATTACTAATTCCTACTGTTTTCTTATATATTTTCTGAGAATGGACAAACTAACCACTGGTGGAGGTACAACGTTTTTTTAATGGACACAAACATTGAACTTACTAAATACCCAGTTACCATTTAACCAAACTGAGTACTGGAGGAAATGAAGCACGCTAATGGAAAAGCATGAGACAACCCCACTCATTTAAAGACAAGACTTACCCATACCTCTCCACACCTCTACTGCACAGAGAACGACTAGCCAGGTTTACGATGTCTTTATTGCAAAGTAGAGGTATGAGAAGCGGAGGCGGCGGTGCAGATGGGGGTAATAGACACGAACATAGCGCAGATTCCAGGGCTGACACATTGTCTTTGAGTCGTCTGTTTGGATGCGTGCCAAGGCCCCCATATGCTCAAGTTATGACACAGCGCGAGCTCAACAGACTGCTCAAACACCAGTCCTGTCATTAAGATGAAGCCTCACATAATCTCACCCTGTAAATTAGACCCTACTCTCTAAGGCAAAGATCTGTCAACTTTTGCCCCAAGTTTATTTCTATATTTTTAGACTTTTTTTTGGGCCCGAAGGCTTTGTAAGATTGTATAGTTTAAGTGTGAAAAGGGAGAAAAAGCGTAGATATATTCAGAACATTAGGTTGGGCCTGGGAGGCACCTGCAAGCAAGTGTATTAATGCATACATCTTTACATATAGGTCAATTAATCATATGTAAATGTTTGCTTTTGTTTAAAGGGCTCATATTACGCTTTTTTTGATTTATATTTTAATGTTATTTCATCATCAAAAACATACCTGGATCTCTGTTTTGTTTCATTCACACATGTTTAACCCACAAACCCTGCATATTTAGACTGAGTTCTTCTCTCAAACAGAAAACACTCCTTGTGATGTCATGTGATAATACAGGAAGTGCTCCACTGTGTTTTTAAACTCCATACACCTTCACTAAAGTCATTTGGATAATTTCAGCTCTGGAACTGCGAATCTCTGCTGAACAAAAGGTAAAACGTGGCTGCATGGCATGCAAACTACCACTACATGACATCACAAGGTGGAATAGAGCATTTTGAGCTTTGGAGATGTAGACAGACTAATAATAAAAGATTACTCAAACATGTGAATGAGACAAAACACAACTCCAGGTATGTTTTTGATGAGCTAACAGCATTATAACATGACTTAAAGCTCACAAGTGTCAATTTTGCGTAATATGGGACCTTTAAATTCAATAATATAAAAGAAATGATTATTGTTTAGGGTGGTTTATTTATGTATGTATTTATTCAATAAGGACTGTGCATATTAATGAACATAATGAAGAGATTATATCAAAGGCCCTAATCGCCATCTGTTATCCCTAGACAGGTAAGCACTCTTGTGGGTTTTAGCACCCTCTTGGTTTTATTCCCATGTTATTCTGTGTTATGGTCGCACATATTCATAATTTATTACCTCCGGGCACACTCAAAGTGATATAAATTAACATACAAAACAAAACCTGCCTCACCTGCACAAATACAGACTAATTAATACACCAGCAAGACAAATTCTACAGCGGGGATAGAACCATCGATGAGTCACTGCTGCTCCTAAGGAAACGTTGGAATAAAGATACATTTATTCTAACTGTGTCTACTACATAACCTTATCCTGTTGTTAATTAGGCATTTACTTACACTTTCCTATTAATAAACATCTTATAAGTACATGATGTTAGTTAGTAAGTTACTTTTGGGATATATTTGTTTCTTGTGGTACTGGCCCCTAACAATAGCTTTAATACCAAAAGCTTAGGTACCATTACGTGGGCGATAACACATTTTGAAATGCAATATATTGATGAAGTAAATATAGACGATAAACGATAATATCGAAACAAATTTATGCCAATGACACAATAACCCAAGAGCAGATTTAAACCACAAAAACTATTCTAAATCTAGAATATTGTTAAAAAATCATGAGCTGCAATAAATAAACAGCAGAATGAAACACGTTAGTGCTTAGTTTGCATCTGTAATGAGTCATAGAAGTTATTCATTCAAACTTTTATGTTTTAAATATTATCATATAGCCAAAAAATAACCAAAAATGTCCCAGTAGTGCAAAGAAAAAATACCCACCCAAAAAATATCATTCCATCTGTCATGTATTGAATGATAAGTTGATAAAGTTCATAAGGGAGAAGTGTTAGTACTAGTATCTATAATAGCAGTTAGCAAGTTATTAATAAGTCTACCCTAAAATAAAGTGTTATCCAAGTTTTACATTTACCATTAGGCCTGTCACACACCTTTTGAAGTGTGATATATTACTGAAGTAAATATAGACGATAAACGATAATATTGAAACCAAATCATGAAGTAAAAATCTACAAAATTGTTAAAAAGTCTTAACTTCAATAAATAAATAACACTTTAGTAGTTAGTGTGTGTCTGTAATGAGTCATAGAAGTTCATAATTCGACCTTCTACAGCTCAAATCTCATCATAGTATGAAAAAATAAGCAAATATTTCCCACTAGTACAATGAAAAGTAAAAGCAGATAAATACTGACCCTCAAAAATGATTGTTCCATCTGTCATGTACTGAACGATATAGTATAGTTTTTATCGTGAGGCCTGTTTACCATAAAACAAGACAGCTCATTTTTTTGTATACTAAACTATTGTAAACTTAAAGTAACCCAGACATCTTTTCTTTCTTTCTGACATCTTATTGTTAGAGCCAGTCAAGTGCCAACATAAGTGCCTTTTGTTGCCATTCACATAAGTGTTGTTAACCGTCCAAATGTTAAAACTCAAAGCAGTTTGATGGTGCTCCGACGCGTCTTAAGTGGGGGCTCTGACACGAATGGGCAAGCAGAAACGAAAACACTATCAAATCCACATTCAAATCCCCTTTAAAACAGCCCTCGCTCTCCCCACATCGATTTTAGTCTGGTCTCATTGTGTTCAGAGCGGCCCACTATTGACTTTGTCATACTTCATCTGAACACTTTTGGAAAAGACAGCACTTCTACAGCGTGGTATGGCATTATGGGTGCAGTTAGGTTTTTATGTCTAGCAATTTATTAGGCACTAGAGCTGCACAAAATATTGAAAATGTTTATTGGAAGATCAACAAGCATATGTTATTCATTCAATGCTGTGACATAACCATGGATTTATAATAAGAACTAGATAAGACACTCCCCCGCTGCCCTGATGCAAGCTTGATTAGTGGCAGCTCTATAGGTGCTGCAGCTCCTGTGAACTGCAGCTCACAAAGAATTCCCCCATAGAGCCACAGTGTATTTTTTAGTGAAATCAAAAGGCCCGTGTTCACCTGACAGGGCGTTGACACCTTTCACGATGGTTTTCAGAACATTTTTAAATGTTTTAACTCCTCAAAGCTGCTAAAAGTTCACCTTGTAAGATTTTGCTCTGAGCCCGCGCTAGCTCCTGTCTAGCTGCCATCGCACTAATTTGTCAGAATGGATCACACGGTGCATGTTTCTGTCGTCACATGGTGGGTGGCGCTGGGCAGGTATTCAGTAATGTAAGTAATGTGCACCTATAGGGTATTTGAGATTGATTTTAAATGCTTTAAAAGGACCAAGAACAATGACAATGACAAAAAATAAATAAAATGTTGTTTTCAAAGCAGCAGTAATAAAGTACAAACTCTTTACCTGCAACACTTTGGCCCTGACTCTCACAAGTCTTCCACTGAACCAGAGCGATCCACAGCGGCTGTCCATCAAAGTGATCTGTTTCCATATAGTTCTCATCCAACATTGTCTCTGACCGGAGAAAACTGTGAGCCCTGACAGTTGTTTCATCATGGTTCTCATCTAACAAAAGCCTTTCAAATTGTATTGGCAAAAATGTTCAGTCTCATTTTCACACATAGCTGCTTTTACAATATACTGTATGGAGTTAAAGGCATTTTCCCAAACTGAAAAAACTAAGACTACTTTGACATGCTTTAACCTGTGTTTTTGTTTCCAAATATCTCTTACCGCAATACAAGGCTATGCTATACTCGCTAGTAACGGCTTGGAATTCAATGTGCTTGTATTTCCATCTTTCTCTGTCATTCTTCAAATATTGTGGTTCAGTCTGACATGATGGCAGGAATCCACCTCATAAAATACAACTGATAGAATCTCACGGCTGTGGTACAAGATGCATAATAAGTCTTCTTTGATTTCAGTAAAACATATTTCCAGCCAACCGTCTACTGTTGTAATATTTAAACTTGACTTTGTTACAGCAATAGACATTTTCCAATCAGAACGGACACATGTATCTAAGCCTCACGATAATTACTATATCCACTTATCATTCAATACATGAAAGCTGGAGGTATATATTTTGGGCCTCAAAATAACATTAGAGCTGTAGAGGGTAACTTCTGTGGCTAATTATTGCTTCATTCTGCTATATATTTGTTGCAGCTCATGCCATGTAACTGGTAAACGGTCATATTGTTATATAGCGCTTTTCCACCTTCAAGGCACTGAAAGCGCTTTACATCAAGGAACACACACACATCCACACACACATTCATACACCAGTGTACTCAGACACTTGGAGCAGTGGACAACGCTCTACCAACTGAGCTACTGTCACCCACGTAATGATACTGTCTATGTAAAAATGGTTTACAAGGATTATCTTGCATTATTGTTAATGTATCCGTGGCATAAAGTAGTTTCAGTATTATCGTTTATTGTAACATTTCTCTGTACCAATATATCGTGCTTCAAAATGTCTTATCGTGACAGACCCACATATATCCCTAAACTCCTACTGTCACTTTCAGTAGGACACATTTCTACCTCTGTGTTCACGTGACCCCATACTAACACTGTGCAATTAATGGAATTTTAATTAATAAAATACAGTCATTTCTAACTGTTAATAATCAGCTTGGGTCTTTTTAACTGAGACTTCTACAGCCAGTTGTCTGTCAGTACAAGCAATTGGTTTGGAGCAGAATTCAGAAATTTTACTAGTTTTGTTTTGTTAATAAGACAAAATTAAATGCAGGATTGATCAGTATGAGGGGCAACAGTAGAGTGTTTGGTTGGCGGCTCGAATCCTGCTCTCGACATAAACATCATCAGTAGAGGTTGGCTTGGCAGTTTGATTCAGCTCCCACAGCTGAATCCTGTCATTGTGTCCCCCTACCCCCAGCGTCTTCGTACACCGGTGAATGAATGTGTGTGTGAATGGATGCGTCGTTCCTTGATGTAAAACGAGTGTGCTGAAGGTGTAAAAGCTAATAGACTGTACATCAGGTTAATGATACAGGGTTACCACAGCTGTAGTACTTACTCTATTCACTTGATCTCAGTGTACTCTGTTTCAAGCCTAATTGAATCAAACGCTGCCGTCGTGCCCTGTCCTCTCAAACTGGTGACATTTTGATATAGACGTTTTGAACAAGCTGGTGTCTTTGTATCGGCTCAAATCGTTCTCTCTGTCTTCTCCCTGGAGGTGTCTGTCAACGCTGCTCTACATTTATCACTTCTGAGTCTGGCCCTATGATTTTCTCCTTTCACAGTCCGGAGTTATGATAAGGACATGTGGCAGCAAAGGGCTTTAAGAATACGAGAGCGTTTAAGACATGGTTTATTACTGTTTTTATGTTGAAGTACTTGAGTAAGTTGAGGTTCTTCCTATGCAAAAACTCATAACTCTCCATGACCATGTCCCATCACCCTGCCCAACTTATCCTACCTTTACTACTATTTCACTAGCAAGGACCACGCCACAACAATGGTATACGACGAAGATATTTATTGATTGATTTATTAAGGTGGTCACCCTGCTCAATGTTTTTTTAAGATCATACACCATTGTCAAACTCATTCCGAACATGCCAGGATTTAAACTGGCTTCACGACAAATAATCAGTATTTTTTGCATCATACTGTCTCATTCCTGTCAGCGCGCTAGACATCAAATCCAATAATTCAATGTGTTTTTCAATAAGAAACGTATACACAGTGAATATGTCCTTATAACGTTCTTACTACTATTGTCATGTATTGTAAATCCTTCTAATCTAGTCTGTTTTTTAAAATACAAACTACCAGAATCAAATAAGGTCAAATTGAACCATAGTGCATGGGCAAAATTTATAAGCAGAAGTAATTATCCACCCTGACCTGTGTCTACAAATGTAATCTTCACTTGAGCATTTTTGTTGGTGGCACATTGGAAAAACATCACAAAATTTGATTTCCTTGAGATTAAACTGACAAAAACATCACAGAAGATTGTCTCTGAAACAGAAATCAAACCTGATTAAGTTGTTCCACAGATCTGTGCAAGTGAGATAAGGGGATGCGATGACCAGGGTTATTCCGAAATATGACACCTTATAGGACACCTTACCTGGACTTAACATTCTTGGCTGGACTGACTTAAAAAAAAAAAAAAAACCTATGATTGGGACTTTTAAACCTCATTTCAGTATAATTCTGTGTCTTGTATTGTAAACTTAAATGTGCAATCTATCAGGCACTCTACCTTTATTGTACAAAAAGGATTGCTTTAGCTGCAATTCAAGACGGCACAGGCTGATCTGAAACAGCAGCGTGACTCTTATTGTTATAAATCACCCAAATGAGTCCCTGATAATGTCTCTGACACGAAACAGCCCAATGATACACACCACAAAATGAAGTGTGCAAATACTCAGCACCAATCACAATTCTATTTGAGCCAGTTTTATTTTTTTATTTATTATTATTATTTTTTTGTAAAATTATTTTTGGGAATACTGAAATAGAAGAATACAGCACATTCTGTTCTTGATAAACAACTAAATCTCTTCAGTCCCAAGATGGATTTTGATTTCTGTATTTTCCATTTTTTGGTACAATTTGTAGATTTTTTTCTTTTTTCTTTTTTTCTAACATCAAATTAAATATACTGATGAGACTAAAAAGATAGCACAGCAGCAGATCAAAGTAACATTTTATCTTGGGTTTGGGGTCTGGGTCCATTACGATCATGTTGAACATTTACACAGACATTTTAAGTGCAATGCTTGCCCTACAGCAAACCTGTTTGGTGGCAATTGTTCTTGATCGATTTTGTTCTCTGGATTTCTTCCTGTCACACACAGCTGACATCGTAAGTGACATATTTCGCACAGGGACACAGCAACCATATGGGCTTCTGGTTATTGTCACTGTTGCCCCCATCATCCTCAAAAATGCTTTTACAGGTGACCACAGTGCAGTCATTTCTCCTAATCCAAAACATGCACAAGAGGCATAGTTCTCCAACTAAGCTAGTCCTGACCAAGTCTAGCTCAAGATCTGGAGATGGGCGCCCAATTTTACTTTTTGTTTTTTTCTTCAATGAAATTGTTGTAATTGCACTTCTCTGTAAACTGTTTAAAATGCAAGTCATTTCTACTACACAAATACCTCTAATAAGATCATTATATTTGGTATATTTGGTAATCAAGGTCAACTCTACCACCCATTTGAATGGCGTTTTATTGGTGTTTTTTGCCTTGTTTTTCAGTATGACTAAGTTTTAATCATGGATACTGTTGAGAGGAGCCGAGCGCCGGGACTGCTGATGCTTTATTAATCGCTTCATTAGTCAATCATCTGCATAGGGGCTTTCATTCAGACACTCAACTTTGTACTTTATAAACAGCAGGACGTGGCTAAGGCTGAGGTGGGCACTGACATGGCCATAACACTGTAAGTAAGTACCAGGATTATGTAAATTTGATGGCAAATTCTCTGAACTTATGTGAAAATACAAATTAGTTTTTGTCAGTCAAATTGGATTTTTTTAAAAGTCAAATTTGATCTTCCACAATGGTTTTATCAACAAACTATTGATCAGTCTTCACAACTTGCCAACACATGATATAATATAAGGAACATAAGATAAATTGTCTTAAAACCATAAATTGTATATATAAATGGACACAGCTAACCTGCTAGCCACCGTGTTCCAAATAGGAAGTGATCATGGGCGCTTCCGGTTCCATCAACTCTGGCTCCAATTCACTTTACATTGAAAAATTGTCATTCATCTCTCTGTAACTGCTGCAATCAGGCTCGTAATTTTTGTTTTAAAATGTCCGTATTGTCCCGCTCACATGATCCTGGGATTTTTATTTTGCTCTTGTATCCGTAAAGATATGAACACCAATAACACGACGAATCAAGCGCCTTCTTTCCCCGAGGTTGCTCTCGCTAGCGTTAGCAACAGGTCCGAACTGTGCTAAACCAGGGGGGAGGTCTTTCCCCGAGGTTGCTCTCGCTAGCGTTAGCAACAGGTCCGAACTGTTCTAAACCAGCGGTGCAGGCGGGAAGGGGTGTTACCTTCATCAGCCTCAGTCTGGATTGGCTCTTTAGTTGCTATGATACTCGTGGATGGAATTCCAAATAGCTCCAAATTCGCCCCTGTAACTTCTAGCATCGACAAGCTTCATTTGGCTGGAGCTGAACGCTATGGGTGACATCACACTCCCTTTGTCCACTTCTTTATACAGTCTATGCTTAGAATCTAGAAAAAATCATGGTGAACTAATTCAATTCAGATTGTAAGTTCAATCAGTGCAGTCCTGATAATAGTTGTGCTAGTGAATAAGCAACATTTCATACAACACATCTGAAGTTATTTATTACTTGCCATGCATGTGTTGTCAACATATTACCAGGGTGTTTGTGTATTCAATTCCTGATTACAATATAGACAGTAATTACACTTGACCTTGCACTAAACCTATCTCTGTGTGCATTGATTACATGAGGCTGTATGGAGATGGATTCTGATTGGACAGTAGAGCGACTGGGGTTACTCAGTGCAAGCACTGTGTTCATTATCCCAGTTAGCAATAATAATATTATAGTGTCAGTTACCTCCAAGGACTGCATAGGGATCAACTGCTTTACATTCAAATGCACATTAGCAGACGACAGTTCTACTCAGATGTAATTACTTATGTACATGTCCTTAGAGGGTCCAGTATGTACACTGCATGCAGTAAAATCTACATATACATCTTGAATAAAATCTGGTTAATTGGGACTTGAACTGAGTGCACTTCATATAATAAGCAATGTAATCTGATAGCAGCCAAATAGCATTGTTATATTTGCTCGGTTTCTCACGATAATTACTCTATCTCTATCTATCTACAACGTTTTTTTGCAGTAACGGAAAACATCTGAATTTTATGTCATTTTGATTACAAGTAGGGCTATTCAGTATAATCTGTATTGAATATCAAGCTTTTTCCTTAGCATCAAAAATCAAGTTTC
The DNA here is from genome assembly GCA_000787095.1 of Periophthalmodon schlosseri. Classification (NCBI taxonomy): domain Eukaryota; kingdom Metazoa; phylum Chordata; class Actinopteri; order Gobiiformes; family Gobiidae; genus Periophthalmodon; species Periophthalmodon schlosseri. The sequence goes on along the minus strand of KN482516.1, from coordinate 90,444 downwards.
AAATTTGGCATACCATGTATTTTTTGTGTGATCAACTCAGCCATGTAAAAATGTCTCCAGCTCCTATGATTGTAGAAATTTTGTGGAGAATTTAAAGGGCTATTTTCTGATCTATATTATAATGTTGTTTCCTCATCACAGTTGTCTTTTGGTTCATTCACACATGTTTAACACTTGTTCCACCTTGTGATGTCATGTGGCAATACAGGAAGTGCTCCACTGTGTTTTTAAACTCCTTACATCTTCATTAGAATCATTTGGATGATTTCAGCCCTGGAACTGTCTATCTCTACTGAACTAAAAGTAAAGGGTAGCTGTTAACTTGAAAACTATCACTACATGACATCAGAAGGTGGAACAGAGCATTTTGAGCTTTGGAGATGTAGACAGACTAATAATATTTATTTTTGATGAGGCAACAGCATTACAGAATGGCTTAAAGCTCACAAGAGTCACTTTTGTGCAATATAGGACCTTTTAAGATCACAACAAAGCACTCAATAAAGCACTGATCACTTACAAAAGATCACTGCAACACTGAAAGTCTTGTGTTTAACTTCAGTCGTATTGTAAAACTATAAGTAGCAGAACTTTTAGTCTATGCCAAAATGATGCACACCGAATACCTTTCCTCTGATCTCCCACTTAAACAGAAACTAAGCACACAACATAGACAGCCAGTAAAGCTGTCACAGTATAAACAGCTTGTGCCCATAGACCACAGTTACCTCATATGTTCCATGCTGTGCCTTTTTATTGAAGCGCTGACGTATTCCTGTGCTAACTGGGGAGATGGAAAACCTCCCCAGGCTCGGCACTAAAAAACCAAGACGTCCCAACTGAAAGAGACAAGCCTGAAATGGGAATATTTTATCCCATAGGCCTGTTACCATAGCAACCGCAGCTAAAAGTTTGGTGGGGTTGAGCAGTTATTGCCAAAGGATCAGCCACACAAGAGAGATCAGGGATGTCCACTAATTCACTGTGCAATCCTCATTATCATTGTTGATTTGGTGCACCTGTGAGGCCTTCAGGGACCCCACGTAAATATCAGTCACACACAAATTTACATCCCAAGCGGAGAGAAGCAACAGCTCAGTGTACGGTGAATATGGCAGGTCAATACATGTTTTATTAAATGTGTGAGTGCCGGCAGCAAGGGGTCACTCCCAGCTGAATGTATTAGCATGAAAGCACTGGGACCCAGACTAATCAAAATGCCAATGCCTCAAAGTCATTTACTCCCACTTAAAGATGAGCTGCTTGTTTTTCCCCTTGGATTGGAGGTAATACATATAGGGCCTCATTTATCAAGCATTTGCTCATGTGCTAAACATGCTAAAAGTGGAGCAAAAACCCTATGCAATTTCTCACAGAGAGATGCTTAAGAAGACGCAGTGCTATTTTGATCCTATGAGTGATCCTATACTACCCAAAACGAGCCATTTTCGCTACTTGTTTTCAAAGTAGCGGTGAAAAAATATAAACTCTTCACCTGTGACACTTTGGCCCTGACTGGCATGAAACTGGCGTGAAACTGGCCTTTCACGCGTCTGTCCCATGTCCTAAAGCGGAGAATGTGGGTCCAGTCCAGTTATCCTGGATGGAGCACGATGTGTGTCCCTGTCTCTGCACTGCTCCAGTGCCACGGGCTCGTTCACTTTTGTGCACATATTTCCATGATCCGTCACCCCACGTGCAAAGAATAACGCTGGTAAACTTGCTGTTCAAAGTTTTCATGACTCCCCGTCAGACGTTCCTTAATCCAAACGCTATGCGAAAATGTTAGGAAGTAGTGAATTTGCACAAAACTTCAACAGTTCATTGTATCGTAATTGCATCTAAATATTTAATTGTAACCAACATATTATTTGCATTGTGTCCCTTGACAAGACACTTCACCCACCAGTACAGCAGGAGAAGCATCCAAAATCAACAGCAGCAATATCACTTTGCAAGTGGTTGACTGTAGCAACTCTGAATGAAGTTTTTTTTTTTTTTGTTTTTTTTTCAACTGACCCTAATATTTATAGAGAACCACCATAATGTCTGTCATTAGCACTAGCAGCATGCGTCCTCCGTCCCTGCCCGCCCGGTCCACTCCTTCACTGGACCAGAGCTCTCTCACAGTTAGCCTGACAGACAGCCCGTTCACCCGGAGCTCATCGCTCATAGCAGGGGCTGACACATGAAAGAACCCAGCCACTACACTTTGGCATTTAGCTCTGTGGGAGTCTGAGGAGCCACACTACACTGGGAATGTAGAGCTCGCTGAAGGGAGGAGGCTTATCATCGTAGAGGGACAATGCTATCACTGTGTATCACTCTTACAGGACAAAGGAGTAGAACAGTCTCTAGTCTAAGTGTGACGTTATTGGCACTCTTCTGACCAGCTTCAGTGCCATTCTATCCAGTTCGTATACCCGCGTGTCCAATAAAGACACTTCAGTCCCTGCCTGTGAGAATATGCCATATGCAGTGTTGGGAAGTTTACTTTGGGAAGTTTACTTTTTATAACGTATCCCATTAGAGTACTGTATTCTGAATACTTTCATAAATTTTCTTTCATTGAGCTGCACTATATTACAGTGTAAAAATGTGACATAGGCTTAAAAAAACGTGCCTGTCTGCTTTTATCACTGATTAGAGAAGGCAAAATTGCACAAGCACTTACCACAAGAGCAGTGTTTTATATTTTTCTTACTGATGATGTGCAGTTTGAAGCTTAAATTGCGTGATTAAATACTGCAATGTATTCGTTTGATTTTAGGAAAGTAAATGTATTCTGAATACCACCAAATGAAAGAATTAATGGACTACAGTTCAAAATTTGTACTCTGAATACGTATTTTCAGTACATGTATTTGGTTACTTCCCAACACTGGTCAAATAAGTGTGATTGAGGTTGAAGAGGCCAATGGCACATACTGGTAATCACGTTTCTGCCAGTCAGCCCCGGGGCATCTGTGGCTACATACATTTTGCCACCACTGAATGTGAATGAATAATGGACAATTGTAAAGCACTTTGAAAATGTTGTACAGCTTGTAAAACGCAACATGAACTGAATACAGATGAACTTTTCACAACTATTTTAGCATTTACTAAATACCGTATTGTAAGTCAAACTATTTCAGTAGGGTTGGCATGCACATTTAAGAGTCCCCCAGCTCCCCGTGGGGACACTCACCTTTGACAGTGGCCGTCCTGGTGCAGTCGTAGAGAATAGCCAGTTCTCCGAACACCTTCCCCGCAGACATCTCTCCAAGCAGGGCATTTTCCTTCAGCACCTCCACTCTGCCATCTGTAACACACACACACACACACAGAAAGAGCTCTTATAAATAATCCTATTCAAATGACACCTTCATTTGATTACTCAGGTGTGCCGGACCCCCGCTCGGCTCCTCTCTCCAGCTTTCAGAGATAAAATGTGGACTGGGTTATGGTCTGTCTGTGGGGTCTGGATTCTAAAATTATTAGCACCAAGCCGTGACTTTTTCTCAGCTCTTTCATCCGGAAAAGAAAAATCTGATTACTTGGCAGTGTGGGGTTATCATGGAATAGAAATGGTTCTTAAAGGGGCACTATGTAACTTTTTTAGTGGTTGAAAAAATGCATTATACTGTGGCAAAGCAATAACATCTCCATGGAGACAAGCAAGCGCCAAACCATCTACTAGAAAAGTTATAAAGCACTTTTAAACCTCCCTTGAGTAAGAATATTTTGAAGTAACAATACTCTTACTTTACTGTTTTGGCTACACTATAAACATGTGTACTACAGTATTATCATACTTTATGGCTACTGGCTACATTGGTTTTAGGCAAGGCAAGGCTAGTTTATTTGTATAGCACAATTCGTACACAAAGTAATTCAAAGTGCTTTACAGAATAAGAAAGACATTAAAATCACAATACAACAAATCAAAACATAAATAATCACAAATAATCATCATAAAAT